>JAEIIU010056907.1:0-49090 GCA_018874675.1 Drosophila baimaii | reverse complement strand
TTTGATAAAATATAACATGTATAATGTAAAATGTATGCAAAATGTAAAATTTATATGTTAAATATGAATTGGGCCGGTCTTTCCTATGGCAGCTATATGATATATTGGTCCGATTTCAATGAAATTCTAAGAGGTAGCTATAATTATGTTATAAAAGCAAAAGTAAAGTTTCATTCGAATATTTTGAAAAATAGCGAAAATATGCCAATTTTTCCATATCGTAGGATGTAGTAGTCCGGTTCTGGCCGTTTCGACATATATACTGCTTGCAAAAGATATAAGACTATCCTGAAAGTTTCAACCCGATAGCTCGAAACTGAGAGACTAAATTGCATACAAACCGACAGACGGACAGACAGACGGACATGGCTAGATCGACTCGGCTAGTGATGCTGATCAAGAATATATATACTTTATAGAGTCGGAGATGACTCGCTCACTGCGTTGCAAACATCATGGCAAAATTATAATACCCTACAATGGTATTATCAGACCTCGATTTTCATTAGTTTCTATAGGAACGATGGGACAACAGTGTGGTTTTTGCATATGATTGATGAAACTTTGAATATAATCATTTTTGTACGATTCCAAAACATTTCTTTGCGTTTTATCTAGCTTGGATGACAATAGTCTATTGATTTCATTGGATATTTATTAGTCTACACGAGTATAGAAAAGTTATTCCATACAGAAGTCGATATATTAGCCTATTTCAAGGAATACGATCAAAATTGGAATCTCTGACTATATACTATTAAACAAGTATTAAATTCTTTACAAATCTAAAAAGGTTTCAAGGTGGATCTAGATCTGTACGCCCACATACGCTCTAGTTTGTTCCTTGTTTACTCACCACAAGCATGCGCTTTCAATTTTCATAGAGAATTCACGTTACTTACCTTGAACTTCTACGTTCTTTGGTTGATCTAAGTTGGTGAGCTTTAGTTTGATTTTATTATATGGAAATAAAATACATATATCGTGTATCTAAAGTGAATAATAATATTGACTTACATCTTACTTCGCACTCTCGTATGTACAATTTCGCCTTGCCTAAGAACGGACTTTAAAAGTAAACTTAACTGAAATCACACGTGCATCGTCCGCATCATCATTAAGTTAAATAGCTCTTCGAACCATATGTACATTGCAGCTGTCTCGTGTGTATTAAATGTATATATAAATTAGCAATCGTTGGCTGTGACTTTGATGTCTTAATGGCTAATACGGAATCGAACAAATTTGGTATTACAACAGACAATCACTAGAAGGTAAAACGGCTGGCTGGCGGCTTATGGCTTCAGGGCTTCCTGGAGCTTTTCTGTGGCATTTGCAGACGGCTTCATAAATTCCTCATTGGTGGCAATCACTTCAGGCTATAGTAATAGGGGAAAAAGAGTTAATAACTGTCACGTCACTAAGCAGAGCCTGCTACCTTGGTTATTACAGAGCTATCTTCAGCTACCTTAGGAGACGCTTTAGAGGCCATGCTCTGAATGCAGAAGCTCTTTAGCTGATCCATAGAAGCGGCAAGCATACTATTCTTGTTGTTTGTTAGCGTTATCTGCGGTTAATAAATAATCGTTAATCTTGATGTTCTCAGAGGGAGCCGGAAACGCCCGATTGATTACCTCTTTTTCGATTTTATCTAACGACTCGTCGAAGCTGGTTACTTTTTGCTTATATTCCGGCCAACTGTTGCTTATTGTGGCCACATGGGACGTTATATTCTCCGAGCGATCCAACAAATCGTCTATTTTTGTCTGTAAATAAAATAATAACAATAAATAAGTGCTGATAACACACACTCGCCAATGATTAGAATACCTTATGAAGAGCTATTTCCTCGTTAAGCATTTTCGTTGTTTGACTTAGGGTGTTATTGGCATCCTTCAGGTCGTTTGCCAATAGCTTAAGGGAGTTCAGGGTTGTGCTATTAAGAGCTGCAATATCGTCGGACAAGTTGGCAGGTAAGGCATTGGCCTGCAGCGTTGGTAATTGCGATAGATTGAGCTGAAAGTGTTTCAAATTCTATTAACCAAAATCCTTTGGAAAGCGTTTTAGGGGAGAACGCACCTTCAGAGCTTCTGTTTCGGCCTGCAGAGACTTCTGAACCTCTATGTACTTATTATAGTGCTCTTTTATAGCCTCTATGTCCGTGGCAACTGCCTCTATCTTCGCCCCGAAATCGGCCACCAGCTTCTCGTCCTTGCCGTGATTCCGTTGGGCCGCCACCGTCGCCTCCAGACTGCTAAAGTTGTTCCGCAAACTCTCCACGCTTTTCTGGAGCTCGCCTATCTCGGAAATGACGACCGTTTGGTTCTTTAACAAGTAGGACGAGGTCTCGTGCCATCTCTGGAGCGTGTCCGGGAAGTTTTTGCTCATCGCAGACACTGCAAAGATTATATAATCGATATAAAAGGCGTCCCACTTCAGGGAGTGTGTACATATACACAGCTTACCCTCCTCCATCTTCTGGCGATAGTCGTAGAGCTGTTGGCGTAGATCAAAGTAGAGCCAGTACAAAATGCCAACAATTAAAATGCCAATGATTCCCAATAAAAGCGGACCGCACATGCGGAAATAGGCAATTTTCCGATGACTACGGCGACTGGAGCCAGCGACATTTGTCTGAAAACAGTCATGGGCATATATATTTTCTTTACTTTAATTATGAATTTGTCATGAAAAAGTATCTTTCGGTTCGTAAAAGTTGGGAACAAGTTAACCTTGTACTTGAAGGCGTACATACATATGTACATATGTATGTATATATGTATGTACATAAATATATCTGAGTGGCGATGAACGTTCATATGTAAATACAATGAATTACCCATGCGTAATCCTCAGGGTCATCGGTCGAAACGGAGAGCAACTTGTCCTGGGAATGTGTGGCTCCGCCAGCGGTCCTCCGGTTGACTCTCTTCGACGAGGACTGGGTGGCGATCAGGGCGTCCAGCTCTCGTCGTTTTTTCATTTTCTTGCCCGCCCGCAAGGGGACCTCGATGCGATGATGACAGTCCATTGTACGCAGTTGATGAATACGCTTGGCTTCCGGACAGAACCCGTCGTCGTCGAAGTGGGAATATTTTCAAGTCGGCCGAGTGAGCAGCCTAGCTTTTACATTTTCTCAACGTAAATCGTCCCTTTGTAACTGCGGACCATAACATGTACTTATACTGATAAAAATACAACTTCTGCGCATGATTGGGTTTATGTATAATTCTAATACATCGAAAGCGGGTGATTAAGATTACTATCGATTGGTGCTTATCGATTCATATATATCGATAAATAAACTTAACTTAAACTTGCCTAATATATGTATTATATTTGCCTTTTTAGCACCCAATTACAATTAAAAAATGGATGTTTAGGGACAAAAATTAAAATTTTAAGTTGACCTAGAAAATACCGTAAACAAAGAAAATACCGCTGTGCGTGCGCGCCACTGTTACTGCCGCCCTGGCAAGAAGAAGCATCCATCATTGATTTTTACGCTGCGCTTTTGCTCTCTTTATCGATCTAGTTTAATTAAGTTTAAAGCCAGTCTTCGCAATGTTTTGTGCGCCTCTGCCCGTCCGCTCAGAGTTTCCGTTCAGTGTGTTCTAACAGGGCCCAGAATTGTTAATTAAAAGTAGTTCGCTGATGCACTGTCACTCGCATTTCGAAATGGCCAAGTACAGCTTTAAAACAATCAGTCAGAAACACAAAACGTTTCCCGCGGACCTAAACATGTACGGAATCGGAATGAAGTGCAAATCGCAGCTAATGGAGGATCAGGAGAATGTGACGCTGATCATAAATCGACGGAACTCAATCCGGCAGAAGCCGAAAAGCTGGACATGGACCCTGCTGCGGTGCAGGTGGCAGAAGAAGCTAGTGCTGTTGTTAATATTTATCTGTATGTGCGTGCTAATTGTCTTCGCCAATACGCATCTATTGGTGCGGGGCAACATCCTCTCGGCCTTCCTCTCCAGCCGGCTCACTAAGCTGTCGTCGCAGGCCGAGAAGCAGGAGGCGAGGTATCCGGCAGATGTCCAGCAGACCACGGCGCCAGTGCCACCCGTCCTGAAGCCGACCCACTATCTGCTGAACTACTCGTCCTCCACGCACCTGGAGCTGGGCGACCAGCTGAACGAACTGGCCTCGGACTACAACATATTCGTCATCTACACGCGGGAGAACTACCATTTAAACCTTAAATTCGACCTATTTGCCCACAGCTTGCTGAAGCACACCAGTGCCCAGCTGCATCTGCACGTTATCACGGACAGGGAGAGCCAGCCGTCGGTGCTGGAGATCCTGCAGCGGCAGATTCGGCGATTCCGCAGAACGGTGATATATACAATATACGATGTTAAAGTCTGCTCCAGCATAATACAGGACATTGCCGCCAAGTTGTCCCCGTACTTTAGCTCAACGCCCAACTCCTATTATAGCGACTCCCTGTTTTTCCTGTCCCTCGGCCTGCACAGGATCGCCGACCGGAGCCTGAACAGAGCCATTCTGCTTGATTGTGATATAGTCTTCCGATCAGATGTCCGACTGCTGTTCAACGAGTTTGATAATTTTCTGCCGCACCAGCTCTACGGCTTGGCCCCTGAGCTGACGCCCGTCTACCGCCATATCCTGTACCGGTATCGTGTCAGATACCCAAAGACCAGCTTCGGTAACCCGTACTATCCGATGAACAACGAATTAATGGGCGGCAGCCAGCATAATCACCTCCACAACCACGGCTATCCCGGTCTCAACTCCGGCGTTGTCCTGCTGCTGCTGAACCGCATCAGGAACTCAAAGTCCTACCTGGAGAAGCTGACCCACTCGGAGGTGCACGCGCTGGTGGCCAAGTACTCCTTCAAGGGCCATCTGGGGGACCAGGACTTCTTCACGCTTCTCGGCTACGAGTACCCCAACTTGATATACAGACTAGACTGCATCTGGAACCGGCAGCTGTGCACTTGGTGGAAGGATCACGGCTATAGCGACATATTCGACGCTTATTTTCGCTGCGAGGGCAATATTAAAATGTACCATGGCAATTGTAATACGCGAATTCCAGAATAAATGAATTAAATTGTTATAGTAATATTAAAATAATCGAAATGTCTCTTTAAATGTTTTCTAATTGATGGTTAAATGCTGAACTTCTCAAGGAAATTTTTAAAAATTCCTGGCGTCTTATCGATTATTTTGCCACAATAAAGTATTTTATCGGATACTTAGTATGAAAATTAGCACTTGCACTTTCCACAACATTTCAAATTGCAGATGCCTTACATTTAGCTTAAAATTATTCCTTTTGTGTTTGTTTTTGTTTTTAAAATTTAAATGTAAAAAAAAATAAAATATCCCAAACCAAAATGTTATCGCTTATCGTTATCGCACGCAAAGAAGTGGAAACAAGCCGATATATCGTGAAACAGGGTGTTCCATGTGCGGGTTTCTTTGTATTATCTTATCTCATTAACCTTCATTGCTGGCTCGTTCAGTTATGAATTAGGACTTAAGCAATAGTTGAGCATAAACAATAAACGATGGCGCCGAATGCAGCTGTACCAGTGGAGCGTTATGAGCCCGAGAACCTCGGCATCAACGCCATTCTCCTGGGTCCGCCGGGTTCCGGCAAGGGCACGCAGGTGGGTCCAAAGTTACATAATGTGTTTAAGTGATATGGGACGCTACATAGTGTCTATAAATAAATACAACGTGTTCAAAATGTGCGGGCCGCGATGTTTGTAAATAAGTAAAAGTGATGTGTTCATGTTGTGCCGGTACAAAATGGTTAACTGGCGCACTTATGTAACGCAGCATAAAAGTGAAATTATGTATCTACATGCGTGTCACTTGAATGCCCTCTAAACAAGGAGATGTTTGACCCTGAATTGACAGAATTTGCCGCGTCTCGGAGAATGGGGGCACCCGTTGCCGCCGACATGTGGGTTCCGCTGAGTAATTCTATACGAAACATACGAGAACTTTCGCCGTTTTCCGCTAAAAGTGCATCTTATCGCGGCGGCTCGCTAATTGCTAACCGTTGCGATATGCCGCGCGGCAATAAACTGATTAAAGGTTACCCAATTGCTATCAGTGTTTCTTTAATTATGCCACCTTTTTTTTCAGGCTCCGCTGCTGAAGGAGAAGTTCTGCGTCTGCCACCTATCTACTGGCGACATGCTGCGGGCGGAGATTTCATCCGGATCCAAGCTGGGCACCGAGCTGAAGAAGGTTATGGATGCAGGCAAGCTGGTGTCCGATGATCTGGTAGTGGACATGATCGATTCCAACCTGGACAAGCCCGAGTGCAAGAACGGCTTCCTGCTCGACGGTTTCCCCAGGACTGTCGTTCAAGCCGAGAAGGTGGGCGAGTTTCTTGGAGATGCTCGTTGAATGTTTGCTCAATTTCACTTTCCTTGCAGCTCGACACACTGCTGGACAAGAGGAAAACCAACCTGGATGCCGTCATTGAGTTCGCCATTGACGACAGCCTGCTGGTGAGGCGAATCACTGGCCGCCTGATCCATCAGTCCAGCGGTCGCTCCTATCACGATGAGTTCGCGCCCCCCAAGAAGCCAATGACCGATGATGTTAGTATGCCCAGAAAGTACTTTCAAGGGTGCATTATAATACCAGATATGTTCATTTTCCTTCAGATTACTGGAGAGCCGTTGATCCGACGAAGCGACGACAACGTCGAGGCCTTGAAGAAGAGGCTTGAATCATATCACAAGCAGACGCGTCCCCTGGTCGACTACTACGGCCTGCGGGGTCTGCACTTCAAGGTGGACGCCGCCAAAAAGTCCAGCGACGTCTTCTCCACCATCGAAACCATATTCCAACGCAAACGTCCACAAGCCCAACTTCAATTGTGATTTGTCCCCGCGCAACGATCCACGCACTGATACTGCCGCCTCCTGACAATTTCTTTTTGAGATACACTCAACAAACACACAACGTTTTAAGCCTAAAGTTAAAGAGTAAAGTGTTGCATCTGGGAAACCTAAATAGACTAAATTATCACTGTTTGAGAACTACTACTTTCCTTGTACAGATTTCTAAAATGTATAAGTGTTACTTTTTACATTTCACTATTTGTAACTACAATAAAACTTCATAAAAAACATATATAATAGTGTTTGAGTTTGTTACTACTTTTTTTTCTGACCCTTATATTCTATTCCTTACTGAATTTTGCTTAAAAACAGATTAATACCACCACCCTCTGAACAATTATATTTGAGATATTAAAGAGTTCGACGAAATAACTACTGTTTGGGACCTGCTACTTTCCCTGTACAGATTTCACTATTTGTAACTATGTACAATAAAACTTCATACAAAAGATACAAAGATGTTTGAATTACTGGCGCGACAACTTTGTAGGCTTCCGCGTAGTCTAAACCAAAGACACTAGAAGTACTAAGACGCCGAACGACATACGATTTTTTGCACACGAATTTTCGCTTAGGCTGTATCAATGCAGCCAAAAGAGGGCAGTTCTCTCGACGAGATTCCCATAGTTATGCCATGCTTCCAACTTTGTTGGAGAGCGGAAGAGCGGTACAGCACGAGAGCTTACCCAAAAGCTGAAAAATTGGCTCGCATATTGCAAATCAAATGTATGGTCGTTACTCATCTTAGTACTTCTAGTGTCTTTGGTCTGACCCTTATAGAATTCTATTCCTGACTGAATTCTGCTTAAAAACTGACCAGTAGGTCTGGTACTACCATCTCATGACCAATTACATTTGAGATATAACTATTGTTTGAGACGTACTACTTTCCTTGTACAGATTTCACTATTTGTAACTACAATAAAACTTCATAAAAAAGAAAAATACAGATGTTTGAATTACTGGCGCGGCACCTCATAAAAGCAACTTTGTGGGCTTCCGCGTAGTTAGTTCCTAACTGAGTTCTGCTTAAAAACTGATTAATAGTTCGAGGATTAATAAACAGATACTAATTGTTCCGAGAACTATCAAAAGCAATCAACTCCGAGAGCAGGCGCTCACTGAAGGGTCATTTCGCGCACACCTCAAGTGTTGTAAATGGAAATTCGCTAATGGCAGTGCTAAATGGGAATCTTAAATTTGATCAAGTGATTAATTTTTATGAGGTTTACCTGTAAACAGTACCTATAAGTCACACACTGCCCGCAGCCTAGCCGCTCGCTTAGACGTCAAGCTCCTTCTAACTTAAGGTTTATGTCAAATTAAGTACGTATAACTATCGCATATATATTATATAAATTTATAACGACGATTGACTAATCACTGGGTTGACTTTTTAGCAAATAGCGATTTGCGCTTCAAAGTCTAAAGTGTGTGCAACCCCCTCTACATATGGAGTCGACTCTCTGTGTGTTGGTGTGTACTACACTTGAGGTTCAATCGCAGGTAAGCCCGGGTATAAAAGCCAAACTTCATAGAAACATTTGTCAGTTAGTTCCAGCAGCTGCATTGCTAAGCATCCAGTCGGTCTCCGCCTTCAATCGATACAAGTCGAGCTCCATTGTAAGCCACCCATAATTCATATATAGTTTTTGTGCTGATCGGAGGAGGGAGCATTGTTAGGCAAATGAGATTCCCCGCCGACGACGGACAACCAGTTTTGTAGTGTGTAAACAGTGACATCTTTCGGCTGTCGAATCTCCGATCGAGATACGCATACAAAGTGGCGTTTTCTATGCATATTCATTCGGCGAATGCAGTCCGTATCTGAAAAGATTTCCATTGAAACCCCCGACTCTAGGTTAGACTCCAAAACTGGTTCCCTCGTAGGTTATTCGCTCCATTTGCGAATGTGTAAAAGTGCTCATTTCGCAATATTTATTCCCATTACGCTCGTGCTTCGCAGTTTCCCCTCCAACATGAAGATGGTAATAGCGCTTCTCGTCCTTGGACTGGTCCTCGTGGCCGCCGAGGAGAAGTACACCACCAAGTACGACAACATCGATGTGGATGAGATCCTGAAGTCGGACCGCCTGTTCAACAACTACTTCAAGTGCCTGATCGACACGGGCAAGTGCACGCCCGAGGGCCGCGAGCTGAAGAAGTCCCTGCCGGACGCACTCAAGACGGAGTGCAGCAAGTGCAGCGAGAAGCAGCGGTCGAACACCGACAAGGTCATCCGCTACATTATCGACAACAAGCCCGAGGAGTGGAAGCAGCTGCAGGCCAAGTACGATCCCGAGGAAATCTACGTCAAGCGCTACCGCTCCCAGGCCAACACCGCCGGCATCAAGGTCTAAGAAGTCCCTGGTCGGGCTCCTTGGCCGGCCAACTAGGCCGGAACCAAATTGTTATTACGCACACTGTTAATTAGGTCTATCTAAAAGTCATGTTCATCCAAATTGTTCGCCTTGCGATCGTGCGCTGAATAAAGAGATTTGTTTTGTACACAACCCCGTTCTCGCAATATCTATATATTTAATCTAATGTCGGGCTCAATTAATTCCGCAAACTGCGCCAGTTTAGTCTAGACTCTAGACTCCAACGATGACGCATCAAGCGATCAAATCGGCAGACAATTAAAAGCTTGGCGGCAAAACAACAGTCACAAGATTACGTCTAGACTTAATATATGGTTTCTATATAGGATTCGAGACCGGCGATTTGCATTAGCCTTACAAATTCAAAGGTGGCTCCGGTTGGTTGGTAAACATCGCGTGATTGCTCTTGCCTCTGGAACTATTACTTATATTATATTCTTCAAAAGGGGCAATGAATCGAAACCACAGTGGCCAACAGCTCAATAACTCAACCATGAACACACCGACGTCCCTCAAAGAACGAACAATGGACTAGAACTTATTGTGGGTCAGGGCAAGAGCCGCCTGCCTGCGCCTATTGGCAAAAACTCACATGGTGAGACAAAAGAATATTAAATATGTTATCGGTATGTTTTAATTATCTTATAAATGTACAAAGCTTAGGGTTAAATAGAGGGGAGGGGGCTGAACTTGTAAGAGCGTTTACGTTAAAGTCTCCCCTTGGGCAACACACGCCTCCAAGTAGTCTATGCGCCGCTCCAGGATGGTTAGTTTTTCGTTCAGTACCGCCAGTCGTGAACGACAGGACATATCTGAAAGGAGAGGAAATATAGTATAGTAATATAGCCAGTAAGACCTGACGAAGTTTTGATTTTTGTTTAATTTAAACTTAATATGTAGCTACATGTTATTTCTAGTTTATGTGCTTGTATTGGGTTTATTTTTCAACTTTAATAATGCAAATTCCTTCAATTATTACTCTTGTATCTTGTCGATACTAATTAAAACTAATGCATTAATACATTCCTAAAGTGAGGAGTTCGATCCGTAAGCGGAACTTTGCTGAAGAGACCATTGGTTGTGGTCGAAACGGCTGTCCGAAGATGCCTCGCTTACAATTGATCTGTGTGCTCGATCAAACATATAATGGTGTCTATAAATAATTAGGCCGATCTTCTGACCTCAAGTTCGCTAAACGCTTCAACATTCCTAATTTATTTTAAATTATTAAACATATATGTATGTATATAACTCACAGTTGTAGGATCAGAATGTACGACATCTAAGTCACAACGGATAATATGAACACATCAACAAAATATAGTGAGTAATTTGGATAAAGAGTAACACCCGAAAATGTGTCTCTGAACCAATCGTTTATATTGGATTTATGTACACACCCATACACAGCATCTTCACTTTAGTTTCGCAGAAACGAACAACCACATTGTATGTTTATTGACTTACTATTAGAGTAAATAATTTCGGGTAAACAAATTCAATGACAATGAATGATTTGTTAGCAGAGCTTATAATATTCGTACGTTCATAAATACAAGAGTAAATACACTAATGTACGCACACACATGCAAAGTGGGGGCCCGTGTACTTGACAATGTTTTCTTACCGAAAGAGTTTAGAAAGTCGGTTATACGCTTTATGCTGGCAGTTATCACTTCGATGTATTCCCTGTTCGCCCAGTCCTGATGAATTTGTTTTTGAATGGCCTCCCTGTGAGCTCCACTCATTTTGCGGCTCTTTATGTTTTTGCTTTATTTTATTTATATGAACAATTATTTGTGGTTATCGGGTCTAGTTATCAGCAGTGTGGCCAGGTGAAACAATTAAGGCGTATACCGAACATAATACCGGTAAGTTGTGCAACAGTGGATCTGCCTTGAACATAAAATAGAAAATTAAAAAAAAATAGTAGTAACTATTATTTAGTTGTTGTGCTTATATATATGAAAATGTAAAATAATAAACGATTAATACCACAATAATTAAATACTAGAAATTTAGTCGATAGTTCACCGAAATACTGCTGAAAAATACTAAATATAGTACAGTCATATGAGCATGTTGATGTTCCGCTTCCGCTGTTCCAATTACGAGACGATAGTTTTTGATAGCACACACATTCATACATACATACATTTTGGTCCCCGTTTGCCTACTGTGTTTTTCTTTTAGTAAACAATAATGGATTTTATTGACGATTTTATCGAGGAATATAAATGCAATCCATGCCTGTGGAAAGCGGACTCTGCCGACTTCCGGAACCGGAGTCGGCGGCAGGAGGCGTACATGAAGCTGATAGATGTGGCCACCAAGCATGGAGAGATGTACAATGTGGAAAGAACAAAGCAAAAGATAAACAATCTTCGGTGTGCATTTCGTCATCAGTTGAGAAAGTACAACGAGGTTAAGAAAAAGGGCGAGAAGTATGAGCCCTACTGCCCCAAGCGGCGCTACTTTGAGTCGCTCATGTTCCTCAAGGACGAGGAGATCCCGTTCAAGAAGTGCAAGAGCGAGCAGCAGGCCTGTTCCGACGGCGCGGCAGCTCAGCTAACGCTCCCGGAGAACTGCGACGAGTTCTCCGACGCGGAGATCCTGCCGAAGCCACCGAAGATGGATTCCAGCGTCAAACTGTCCCCCAACAACAGTGCGAATGAATTCTGTGCCAATATCTTTGAGGAGGCCGCAGCCGCTGCCGCCGCCGCCGCTGACCCCGTCATCAGTATTAAGACAGTCAACGCTAACAACCATGCTGGCGGCGCTACTGTCAAGGAGATTGAGATCGTGGCGCCCGCCAACAACAGCATCAGCCAGGTCCTGTCGGCGCGGAGAAAATCCCTGCCCGATTCGGTGAAAACCCACGGCGACAGCTCCGAGCACTGCAAACGCATTGTTGTCCAACCTAGACAAAACCATAATCAGATCCAGAATCAGGATCAGAACCACATCAGCCGAAAGCGCTCCTCCTCTGTGTCCTCGCAGGTGTCCGAGGATAACGATCCGCCGCCGGGAAAATTCCGGGCAGACCTATCCACAATCGATGTGGAGCGAGTCTTCTCGCTGGCTCTGAAAAGTGCGGACAGCCAGCTGGACGATCACTTCTCCAACTTTGGCAAGGTCATCGCCCACAAGCTGCGGACCATGGACGGCACCCAGGCCATATACGCGGAGAAAATAATAGCCGATGTTCTATATCAGGGACAGATGAAAATGCTATCCACACTGAGTATACATCAGTTTCTGGGAGTGGACAATGCCACGGTTTATGTGGAAAGTCACACCAAGTGATGGGGCCCCCGCTAAAGACGTACTTTTAGACTTTATGTAATAATAAGATAACAGATAAAATATACTTTTATGTGCAAAAGCTATGTCATGGCTTTTTTACTCTGTGTTCTTTGGGGAAGGGGCTTTCTTTCTTTTTTATTTGTTAATCGTTAAAAAATAGCAATTGCCCCTTAAGAGGGACTCTTCTAAAGAGTACTTCTAAAAGTACATCTGGGAAAACATCTACATAAGTAGCTTAAAAAGATTTTCAGCAGTTGTTTGCCAACTAATAGCGCTGACTGAAATCTGCAAATAAGGTTTTATAATATAAGGTATGAAGTACAACATATAAACCAAAAAAACAGCCAAACAAAATGGCGACTGTGGAGGATATTTCTCGAGTCCCATTATTCCTTGGCTAGATAGATAACGTCCTACGTTTTTGTCATTCAAAGTAAAATTAATTTTGTTTAGTTTCTATGCGTACACTGATAGAAAAATGGTCTGTTTTTAAGATTTTTGGTCATAAAATCGTGACCATTTGGTTACGAAAGTAGCGTAAGCATATTTGGTTCTTATTTTAAGAAATTGTCTTCTGGATTCATGATTTTGTACATTCTATATTCAAAATATTTTTGTTTAGCTTTTTTCATACCACAAACAAGCTTGAAATAAGACAAAATAATCTAAAAACATTACAAGTTGAATGTTTGAATTAAAACGAAAAACATATAAAAACGTTAGCCAATTTTCTTATTTTAATTTTTTTTTAATTCTTCAAATAAAAGAGTTTTGACTTTATTTTAATACCAGAAAAGTATTATTTATCCTATAGGATATTTTTATATATACGGAAAGAAAAATGTAAAAGATCCTTTTAAAACCATAAGCAATTAAAAAAAAAACGACGTATTTCTATAACTAAAAGGTTTTTCGAATATTCTGACCAAATTTCAGATCGATTTGTTTGAGTTTTGTATTAGTTCGTTCAACTCAAAAAAAGTAGTTTCGAGAAAAATGAGAAAGAAAATAATATTGCAAAAGTAATTTCCTTCTTAGCGCTTAAACATTCTAAGAAAATGAAACTTTGATGTTCCCCCTAAACATTTTCGCCTGAATGAAAAATCAAAAATTAAAATACCCAGAATGATGTCGATACTAATTTATTATATTCGATGCATGAGAAGAACATTCAATTGCCATACTAATTAGGCACTATCGTACTTTCTTAGGAGCATGGCCCAGACGTCCGGGTATCTAGTTTGCAGGAACGTGGTCAGCTTTTGCGCCTTCTGGGCCTGTTGGGGCGAGCAGTTCCTGCATTTCCTGGTTATGACTTCGGGCAGGGCGGCTGCAAGTGAATAACAAACCCAATGGTTTCGAGATATATTCGGGGGACAAGTTCAATTTCAATTACCTTTCAGTTGTAGCCCCAATTGGTCGCATTCGCTTTTGCCCAAAATGCACATAATTTGGCGGCTGACCACGACCTGGTTGTTCAACAGCTTGTTTATGTTTCGCTCGTCGGCTTGGACATTCGATGAAATGAGAATGATTACAAAAATAAAATTAAGGACCAAAGAAAGCACTCGGTTTTTATTTAGCAATAGCATCACTCCTGCTTCTGAACGCGCGACTGTATAACTGAAATGTGGAGCAGAAACTGTGTATCCCATGTAACAGCGTGCATGCGCAGAGTAGCTTGGGACTCTGGGAAATCACATACCCAAGATTACACCCCGCATATGTGGGTGTGGGTAAGGGATACGATAATAATCCCAGTTAAATGCAGAGCTATACTATCTCAAGAGATGCTGGGAGGTCTGATTTTGTTTATAGAGTGGTGGAACTCATGCAGGATAGATATCCTTGTAACCCTTAAAATATATTGTATTTATTCAAAACTGCAATCCAATCATCCACGTTTCCACACAACCCAAGGCCTTGAATGAGCTCAGACTCTAGAAAATCATATGCCCATGACTACACCCCACATATATGGGTGTAGCCATAGTATTCCCGACTAAATTCGGAGCTAGGCCATCTCATGAAATGCTGAAAGGTCTGATAAAGGTTATGGAGTAGTGGAACCTCATGGAGAATGGATGCTGTTATAAGTATCTCCTCGTAGCCCCAATATATATTGTATTTAAGAAGAAGTTACAATCCAATTATCACGTTTCCCTTAAATCCAAAGCCTAGAATGAGCCAGGTTAGTAGATTTTGAGATAACCGTGCATGTTTCCACAGATAAACACCAGGAAACATCCTTGAAACCTGCTGCTGGGGATTCAACATAATTAAATAAAGAAAGCTTTCAGTGTTTTTTTTTTTTTTGCGTTGTGCTTAAAAGTTATGTTTTACTAAAACAACACATTAAGTACTTTTGCAAGGCAGTCAAGACAGAACAGAAGTATTATTCGTACGCTACAATTATATAATAGATAGATAGTACGTAGAGTAAGACGACTTAAGGGTACTAGACTATATAGTTCGTTATATGTATGTATATGCAATGTATGTATGTCTTATATACACATTTCCTAAAACTTGAAAGCTTTATTTAAATATATTTTTACATGCAAGTATGAAAATACATTTGACAATATATATAGCGAAATATTATGTTTTTATTAATTTCTATTGCGATACAATGGGGCTCTTTTTGTCTATGTCAGATATATTCGCGTTGTTCTGCGGCGCCGCCCCGTTCCCAGGGCTGGCTGGAATAGCTCCCGCCCGGTCAATGCTCCACGGGTTCGATCCGGAGATGGGCGAGTCGGCGTGGCCGAATCCGGTGTGATTATCGTGCTCCACGGCATTGGTTCCGTCGTATTGCGTGTTTTCCAATCGGGTGATCAGCCGCTCGTCCTCCTCGCCGAACTCGCCGCCCATTAGCGTCGGCTCGCCGACCACCATCACGTCCTGGGAGGAGAGGGAGAAACTGGGGCCGGAGGGGGAGCGCTTCTGGTTCGTCACGGGCGGTGTATTCGAGTTGTTGCCGGCGCCGCCTGAATTAGAGCCCTTCCGCTTGCGCCGCTTGTTCGGCGGCCGCTGCGGATCCTTCTTGCCGGGCGGGGCCACCATGCGCTGCCACTTCTGGAACAGGGTCGTCTTCAGGCAGTCCCGTGGACTCAGGGCGTAGGCCTTGTGCCGCGACATCAGCTCCTGCATCGGCTCGAGTATGACGCACAATCGTAGATAGTTGAGGGTCGAGTTGGTGATCCCAGCTCTTGTGATGTTCTTGGTGATCTGATCCAGCAGCATGGGATCGGGCGGCAGGGAGGTGCCGATCACGGACCTTGGAATGAGCTCTCGGTGTCCCTTGATGGTCATGTGCCACGACTTGATGCGCATGTAGTCGTCGTACATGAACTCCAGAATCAGTCTTGCATCGGCGCAGACCTTGGTGAAGAAGGGCTTGCCGTGCTGCGTGATTACCGTGCACTGGTCGCAGTCCAGCGTGATGGACGTGTTGTGGAACGACTCCTTGGCGTGCTTCAGCTGGAAGTACAGGTCGGAGACGCCGCCCTCGTATATGCTGCGAAAGAAGCGCGGGATGAGCGTGCGGCCAATCGTGTACCGCTTGGGCCCGTCCTCCAGGCAGAACAGAATGGTCAGCCGGGCGTCGTCCTCGAAGAACTCCGTGGTGAACGAGTCCCACCAGCAGTTGTCGCTCTCCTCGTTCCGCTGCTGCAGCCGCTTGTTCAGCTCGAAGACCCGGTGCTCGGTGTGACTGAAGTAGGAATTGTGCCGCCTGAAGCCCTGGTCGATCCGCTCCATCTGCTGCGGCCCGCCCATCATCGGGTGGTTGCCCCCGTGCCCGAAGGGGGACGCCGGAGGCATCGGGTTGAACTGCCCGCCAACGCCAAAGACCGTGGGTGATGAGAAGTGGCCGGCCTGGCCGCTGTTGAACGGTGTGCCGGAACTGGCCGGGCGACTGAACTGACCCAGGCCCGAGGACGGCGAGCCGAAGGGGCCGCCGACTGGGCCGTTGAAGTTGCCCGCCGTCGAGGACTGCGGATAGTTGCCGGGAATGTTCTGCGCACCAACAGGTCCGGGTGTCGATGAGCCCGAGGGAGCAGGTGACGAGGTATACTGAGGTGTATTCGATCCAGGCTGGTTAGCGTTCTGAAACACTATGGACTGGTTGCCGGCGGGCGAGGACTGGCCGGCAGGTGGATAGGGATTGCCGCCCGAGTTGTACGGCAGGCCGCCCTGCGGAAATCCGCTCTGGTTGCCGCTGCCGTCCGGATTGAGGGCTGCCGAGTTGGATGCGGGCAGCATTGATCCGCCCTCGGAGACCGCCTTCCAGCTGCCGTCGTCAATGTTTGCTTGAGAAGTCATCGTATTGCCAGTGTTCAAACCCCTACGATTCATGCCTGTGCTAGATTGTATCGGGCATTCGCGTCAGCCTGCAATCCGGAGAGAGAAGTGCATTAGATCCCACGTAAGTATGATTTCACGCAGCTCAGAGGCTCTTCGGCGCGGCGGCGAGCGTTCGGTATATTTATACGCCTGTTCGTATGTATGTGTATGCACTTGTCTATATGTCCTAATGCATTTACAAAATATGTGTGTACACACACACACTTTTCGCTGCTCGCTCACACGTTTGAAGTGGGAAAACGCACGAAAGACCGAAATAATTTCCAACTAATGGCGAACAGGTTAGTCTGTATACGCACCTTTGCAAAAGGCATACAATATTTTAATTCTTAAAGCACAAACACATATAAATGTATCTACAATTTAAGAAAACTGATTGGCCTCCACCGATAGTTTTGCCATCGCTTTCCAAATAGCCAATTTCGATAGGTAAGGTGGTAGAAAAACGCCGAGCTTGCCTTACTTGAGGAACGGCAGAGAAGAAACACAAAACATAAATTGTTTTTAAAAGAAGAGCTTAATTAAGAGAGTATTATTATTTGGGCTTTTAAAAATTTAGTTTATATCTTTGTCAATTTCTCTTCACTTATCTGTGAATAATGATTTACTCTAATTTTGTAAAAATGTATACTATACCAAAATGAAATATGTTATATATTTATGAGTATTTTGTATTTGAATGAAACAAGAAAAATTAAGTTTCTTATCCCATCTTGACATCGAGACGGAAAAAATAATTTCAATATGAAAAAATACAATTACAATAAAAAGAAAAATATGACAACCTTCATTAAATCTTGTAATCATTTACACTATGCATTATCAAAATCAACTGGTATATTTATAAAAAATATATATAAAATAGCATTCCAATATTCCAATATAAATAAATTCAATTAATAATTGATAAGCCAAAAATTGCAGCTATCGATATTATTTGCCGATGTCGTGAGTGAAAAATTCGCTTGTTCCATTTCAGTTTCATTTTATTTCACACTTTTCTCGCCGCACCCTTGACTTAATAATTTAGTATGTGCCGTATAAATTTGTAATCAAAATATGGTTGTTTAGGACTGTTGCTTAAAATTTGTTAGCTTGTTTGATATTTATATAATTATCACCTTGTTGCACAGCGACCGAGTGATGCCAAACTTGTTGAACATTTTCATATCAGTGTAATTGTGTATGTATGTTTGCACCGAGTCAAACGGCATTTATTTCGCACATTTCTCCATGTTTGCTGTATTATACCAAGCAATTTGTGGTTTAAATAATTCGACTTGACTATTACTCTCAAAGTCTACCTCGAATTGTTCTCCATTTAATGCTTATTTCCCAGTTTCAAGAACTCGCGAAAATGTGCTTCATTATGCAGTTATATATGCACATTCCTGTGTATGCATGTGTGCAGAAATGTGTTTGTTGAAAACATTTTTAAAACTAAATAGGCGATCGATTTGATTTAATTCCCTTTAATTTTTCCCACAGAGCGAGGAAAAATGTCAACTGAAAGCCTGAACAGCCTGAGCGACATCGAACTGCACAGGAAGCTCATACAGAGCGGCTTTCCCAGCACCCCGGTGACCGAGACAACGCGTTCGGTTCTCATCCAAAAGCTTAAGAAGCACATTAGAGCCGATAAACTGAGGAAGCGCAGCAACAAGTACGTGCTGTACTCCAAGGAGCAGCCAGACTCTCCCGTCTACCAGTACCCGCAGCCCCCCACGGGCTATGCCAATGGCCATGGCCTAGACAACAACAACGAGGTGGACCACAGCCGCAGTCCCTCGGCCTTCAGTCGCAGCTTCGACGAGTGCGACCCGAGCCCACTACATCTGTCCGCTTCCAAGATGTACGCCCCGCCGCCCGTGGTGGCCTCCAACTACGACGGCGACTGCTCGCCGCCCCTCAGCCTGGGGGGCATGAATGGCAAGTACCGGCAGCCATCCTGCTCCCTGCCGTACGCCATAGACACGTCGAATAGCTATGGCAAGCCGAGCCCCAAGGTCAAGATGTCGGACGGAGGCGTGGTCAACAGATTGCTCAGCTTTCGGGACACCACGATCCAAAGGAAATTCAACACGAAGGTTCCATACACAACACAGGCGTCGAGGGTGCCCCAGAAGAGCGAAAGGTTCCCCCGCCTGTCCTGGGCGGACCTCAAGAACTTCTTCAGGAACCCCGACATCCGACCATATGTAATACCGCAGGTGCTCATCTCCCTGTTCGTAATCTTCCTGACAATAATCACGGTCCTTTATGTGGGCAAGCGGTTCGAGCAGAGTCCCATTGACAAAACTGTGCTGAAGTATACATTATGTAACGCCAACGATCTGCAGTTGGCCAGTGAGAGGGTGGACTGCATTGGAAAGGAGGTGCTGACCAGCGCCCTGGAATACAGTGAGCAGCTCTTCAAGCACCTGAACGAGCGGGCCAGGCTCCATCACTGCAAGGACGCCAGCTTGTCGCCCCTCCTGGAGGTGAACGAGTTCGTGCGGGAACTGGTCGTTGGCAACCCCAAGGCACACCGAGGAAGCGTGCACACCAACATGCTGGCCACAAAGTACCTTATTGCCGAGAATCCGCAGTGGATGATCCAGGTGGTGGAGGCTCCGGACAACGCCGCCTACTTTGAGCTCTCCGAACCGAATCTGCCGCTTAAGTGCGTGGTCATGAGGAAAATGACGCGCTTCTTCACGGTGATCGGCACGCTCCTTCTGGTGGCAGCAGGGTGCCTGGTCGTCTACCTTGCTGTCGTCCTGTACCGTGTCAGGCAGAAGGAGGCCTTGGCGGCGGTGGACCAGTTCACCAAGGACATCATCAACGAGCTGATTTACCAGAGCTCGCAGAACGAGGGCGCCGAGGTGATCATAAACCAGCTGCAGGAAAAGTTCGTGCCTGCCAAGAAGCGCTCGAAGCACCTGTCCGCCTGGAACAAGGCGCTCAAGGCGCTGGAGAAGAACGACAGCCGCGTGCTGTTCGGGATGGTCAATCGGGATGGCAAGGCGCTACGCACCATGGCCTGGAACCGGAACCTGGACAAGAAGGATGTGGGCCTGGTCAAGAAGTGGCAGAGCCCCGCCTTCGACAACTCCAACAAGATCGCCAATCCGCCGACGCCCTGCCTGAAAATACGGCACATGTTCGACGCCTCTGAGGTGGATCAGGCCAACCTGAAGCAGTCCATTGTGGAGTCCATCATCGAGAAGGTGGGACCGCGCTGCAAGATCTGCGACGTGCAGCTGGACATTCAGTCCTGCTGCGTCTACATACGCTGCGCCACCGAGGAGGACGCCGGCATGATACACAACGAGATCAATGGCTGGTGGTTCGACAAGCGCCTGATTTCGATTAAATTCCTAAGACTTGAACGCTATCTGAGCCGCTTCCCCAAGCCCTCGGCCGAGCCGCTGCTCTACTTTCATCCCAGCGAGGCGGCCAGCAACAGCACTCACTCATAAAAATACACACACACACACACAAAACTCTACACCTAGACACTTAAGTTATTAAATGCGAATTTGTTTTTACATGTACGGAAGGCGTTCTCATTCCTGCATTTAATGGATTTCTGTTTTATTTTCTTGGCTAATTATCAACTAGTTTTAAAACGTAACAAGTCAAGCGGTTTACTACTTTGCAAGGGAATTCGAGGACAGGGCTCCGCTCTCGCCGGTTTCCAAGTGCTTGATGAGGCGGTACAAGGCAGCAGCTTCCTTTATCTTACTAAAGCCAACGCAGAAGGCTTCAATTTCAATGAATAATTCCTGCCGAATGGAAGTTAAGTTTAGTGTTAAAATGTTGAAAAAGATAACTTGGCTTCTTACCTTAACGTTCACAATCTTATTTCGAATTAATGATTGAAGAAATACGCAAACAAGCCGCACGAGGCGCGATTGCATGTACTTATCCTTAACTGTTTCGCATGTGGAGATGCAGTTGCTAATGTATAAATGAATGAACTCTGTGGGCAAGGGACCCGATGTGGTCAATCTGAAGTGAAGGATATACGTTAAAAGGGATCTGTTTAGAGTCTAAGCCCAGAGCTTGTGAAATACAGTTGCAAAGTTAGCTTTTTTCACATCGATTCATGCATCATCTTGTTCATCTCAATGTGCAAGCGCATCGCTCTCGATAAGTTATCGAAAGAGCGGAAGTAGAAAAGCTCAACGGAAGACGCAGAGAAACCGCTATGTTAACTGTTGTTCGCAAGCTCTGCTTAAGATCCTACCGGTTGACAACCTCCATGGAGTGCAGTGTGATATCCATGTTAACCAGTATATTGAAGTACTCGGTTATGTCGGTGGTCATCATCAGTCTTAAGAGTATTTCGATGGAAATCAGAGGATTGTTTTCAACTAGTAGAGGTAGCTGAAAAGGTTAGAGGAACAGGTTAAAAGCTTGTTGTTAGACGCCTCGCCGCCACAAACTTTGGCCGGGGTCAGTCCGTATTGACGTGCAATGTCCGTGTTCTGCTTCAGCAGATCATCGAACAGGATGTGCTGATCCTGCAGGCTGAGTGGCTGGAGGAAGGCCTGCTCGATGAGGTGCTTGGTGTTCGGAGTGACATAGTTCGATTTGTCATATAAAATCTCCAGTTTTTCGCTGTTGGACTGGTTAATCCAAAGCAGCTCGTCTTCAAAATCCATTAGAGGCGGAGCGATTGAGAGAAACATGTTGGCTTGCTATTTTTTAATTTAGAGTTTATACCGAAACTTTTCATAAGATTTCTTTTTATTTTGTCTTCAATATTTATGTTTATGGAAATGTTTTTTTTTTTAATGCAGATTTATTCTTTCAGTGTGACCCTATTAGCAAAGCCAGAAAAAGAAGAAAGGAACACTTGAGCTATAGAACAGTAAGGATTTGGGAAGGTACATATTATTATTGGAATTGCTGGAGAAGTTAATTAAAAATCTTAAGCTATAATTATTAACTAATATTTAGATTATTGACTGAGTTGCGAGCTTTAAATAAATTAAAATAAATCGTTTCCAATTTCCCATTGTTCCAAATTAAACGCATTTCTTTATGCTCAAGCAGACATGGCAATCTGGTCACATTTCGGTGGATTCGTGGTAATCCTCAAAATAAAAATAAAATGGACCGCGGTAAGGGCAGCGGCGGATCGAATAGATCCCAGAAAAAGGTGCCTCTGGGCGGAGAACTCTTTGCCCTTGGCACCAAAAGCGTTCGCGATGACTCCAAGTCCAAGATCATGCCTATCAAGTCCATATCATCGGACAGAAAGCGGGAGGCCACCTCCTCGCTGGCCAGCTCAAGCAAGCGGGCCCGGGTGAGCCTGAAGGAGCCGGCGGGTACCACGGACATCTCCTCCGGCAGCAGCCAGTGCGAGTCCTGGGAGCAGTTCGCCATAGACTGCGAGCTGGACAACATTATCGAGGCGATATTCGGGGCCCTGGAACAGAACGACAGCGAGACGGTGGGCCGTCTGGTCTGCGGCGTCATAAAGCAGACGACAAGCAGCTCCTCCCGCTCCAAGGTGGACAATATCGCTCTCCTGGCTCTGATCTACGTGGCCAAGCTCCAGCCGAGCGTATTCAGCACAGATATCGTGGCCTGTGCGCTCCTATCCTTTCTGCGGCGGGAGGCGAACGTGAAGATGCGCTTCAACACCAATTTGCACATCCTGTTCGCCAACCTGCTGGCCCGGGGCTTCGGGGAGATCTCCCAGTGGCCGGAGATCATGCTGCGCACGTACATAGACGACGCGGTGAACGAGAGATACTGGGCGGACAACGAACTGTGCGCTCCGTTGGTGAAGAACATATGCGCTGCATTTAAAACCAGGACACCGCACATCAGTCTCTTGCGCTGGGATGTGAGTGCGACGGCCATTCCCTCGGCCGGCGGCGGCCAGGCCCACAGGGACAGCAGCAGCGTCATTGTGGACGACGATTCCGGGGACAATTCGACGCAGAGCCTGGACGCCAGTCCCTTGAACGCCGAGTCCGAGCCCATTTCGGACGCACTCTGCGCCACCAAGGCGCGGTTCAGCGACGCCGTGGTGCAGAAGCACGTGAGCGATGCCATCCGCGACCAGCTGAACAAGCGCCAGCAGCAGGACAACTACACGCGGAACTTCCTCAAGTTCCTCTGCAGCACGGCGGGCATTGCGGAGGTGCGCTGCCTGAGCATTTCCCGCCTGGAGCTCTGGATACACAACGGCAAGCTGGTCAAGTTCGCCCAGCAGCTGCTCTCGTACATCTGCTTCAACATCAAGGGACGCAACGCCCAGGACAACGAGGTGCTGCTGGTGCTGGTCAAGATGCGGCTCAAGACGAAGCCGCTGATCAATCACTACATGTCTTGCTTGAAAGAGATGATATACCTGCAGCCGGACATCCTGAGCACGGTGATGAAGCTGGTGGTCCAGAACGAGCTGTCCAACACCCGGAATCCGAACAACATGGGCATGCTGGGTAAGTAAGCGTTGAGTTCCAGCCCCGCTCTTGCTCACAGAGTGTCTCTAATCCGCAGCCACGATGTTCCAAACCTCCTCCGACCAGTCGGCGGCCAACCTGGCCGAGATCTACCAGGAGTTCCTGCTGCAACGCGACGACTGCCTGCGCACACTGCGCGTCTTCCTGCGGGAGCTGGTGCGCATGCTGCGCTTCGACGTGAATCTGGTCAAGTTCTGCAAGACCTTCCTGAGCGAACGCGAGGACCTGACCATGCAGATCGAGCAGTTCGAGTTCAAGGAGCGCATCTTCCACTCCACCGTGGACATCGTGTGCCTGTGCATGTTCCTCTCGGCCACGCCGCAGGCGCGGGAGGCCAGCCTATCGCTGAAGACCAACCGGGACACGAAGAACAACCAGGCGCTGCTGAAGCTGTATAACCAGATGTCGCAGATCCAGCTGGACACAGTGTCCTGGATGTACGAGACGGTGCCCACCGTGTTCAAGATTGCGGCAGCGGAGTACCACCAGGCGCTGCACAAGCTGCTGCTCTTGGACAGCCCGGAGCAGTACTCGCGCTGCGACCAGTGGCCCTCGGAGCCGGAGCGCGGGGCCATTCTGCGGATCATCTCGGAGACACCCATCCACGAGGAGACCCTGCTGCGCATCATACTGATCGGCATCACCAAGGACATCCCCTTCTCCATTGCCAACACCTTCGACGTCCTGCTGCTGGTCATCAAGCGGGTCTCGGGCATGAAGGCCACCAACATACCGGCGGTGCAGGCCAACAAGTTCGACATCATCGACTTCCTGTTCAGCATGTCCGAGTACCACCACCCGGAGAACATCCGGCTGCCCGCGGACTACGAGCCCCCGAAGCTGGCCATCATCGCCTTCTACTGGAAGGCCTGGCTGATCCTGCTTATGATCTCGGCGCACAACCCCTCCTCGTTCGGGGCCTTCTGCTGGGACCACTATCCCACGATGAAGATGCTGATGGAGATCTGCATCACCAACCAGTTCAACAGCTCGGCGGCCAACAAGGACGAGCTGCAGATCGTCGCAGTGGAGCGGGATCACATCCTGCAGTTCGAGACCTACCTGGCCGCCCAGACCTCGCCCCACGCCGTGATCACCGAGGAGACCGCCATCCTGATCACCCAGCTCATGCTGATGGACCCCATGGGCACGCCGCGCAAGGTGCCCTCGATGGTGCTGGACCAGCTGAAGTTCCTCAACCAGACCTACAAGCTGGGCCACCTCTTCTGCCGCTGCCGCAAGCCAGATCTGCTGCTGGACATCATCCAGCGGCAGGGCACCACCCAGTCCATGCCCTGGCTCTCGGATCTGGTGCAGAACAGCGAGGGCGACTTCAGCCACCTGCCGGTGCAGTGTCTATGCGAGTTCCTGCTCTTCAACGCGCACGTCATCAACGAGGAGAACAGTCGCGACGCGGAGCTGGTCAACTTCCTGCGGAACCTGATCTTCGACGCGAGCCTCAGCCACCCGATCGTGTGCGAGCTGCTGGACTACATCTTCCGGCGGCTGTCGTCCACGGTGAAACAGTCGCGGGTGGCCGCGCTCTCGGGCCTGAAGATCATCTTCAAGCAGCAGGCGGGCGACTTCGAGAACGAGTGGCTGCTGAAGTCCATCCAGCTGATTCCGCACTTCTTCGAGGTGAAGCCTTTCATCATACCGCAGCTGCGGGCCGCCTGCCAGGTGGAGAACTGCCCGGAGCTGATCATGGCCTACATCCAGTTCATCACGGCGCACACGCTCAACGATCCGGTGAACGAGATGCTGGATCACGTCATCGACATGGCGCAGCTGATTGTGGAGCGCAGCACCATGTTCCAGCACATCATCATCTCGCAGGAGGACTACGACTACGTGCCCGACGAGAACCGCATCCAGACGCTCAAGTGCCTGTTCGTCATGTTCAACAACTACATCATCAAGCTGCGGGAGTACCACGAGCCGTACGAGTGGACCGAGTACCCGGACCTGCTGATGGTCCAGTTCGACGACGGCGTCCAGCTGCCCCTGCACATAAACATTATCCACGCGTTCATCATCCTGCTGACGTACTCCAACAGCAACATGCCCGAGTCGATACCCATTCTGGACTACTGGTTCCCGCCGGGGCGACCGGCGCCCGTGGCCTTCCTGCCCAGCATGCCGCAGGAGCAGGTCCAGCTGCTGCCCGACTGGCTGAAGCTCAAGATGATCCGGTCGTCGGTGGACAGGCTGATTGAGGCCGCCCTCAACGACCTGACGCCCGACCAGATAGTGCTGTTCGTCCAGAACTTTGGCACGCCGGTCAACTCGATGTCCAAGCTGCTGGCCATGCTGGACACCGCGGTGCTGGAGCAGTTCGATCTGGTGAAGAACGCCATCCTGAACAAGGCCTACTTGGCGCAGCTGATCGAGATTCAGCAGGCGCGCGGGGCCAAGAACGGGCACTACACGGTCCAGGCGCTCGATCTGCACTCGCACTCGCAGACCGTGCCGGATCTGCCCAAGATCAGTGTGGTGATCCAGGAGACCGTGGAGATAGGGGACTACAACCCGCTGGAGTCCAGCCCCTGCCCCACCGACCGCCTGGTCACCCAGGAAGTGGCCCAAACCATACTCACGCAGCCCGATCAGCTGACCATGGGCCGGAGTGCGGGGCGCTCTCTGATCCAGCGGCTGTTGGACGTGCTGGTGGTGACGCCCACGAGCAGCCATCGAAACGATCTTGTGGCGGCCATAACCGAGGTGATAGCCTCGGGCTGCGACAACAGGCCCATCATCATGAGCCGCCATGTGTGCACCCTGCTGCGCACCTTCTTCAGCTGCATGCTGCACAGCGACAACTACCACATCCTTGAGAACACGCTGCAGAAGAACTTCAGCCTCTTCCGGCACTCCTCCACTCCTTCGATGCTGCGGCAGACGGAGCTGTACCACGAGAGCCTGATGTTCATGTTGCGCAACTCCCGCGAGATCTATGTGCAGCAGTTCAAGGCGAACAACGCCCTGATGACCAGGAAGCGGATCGTGCGGGGCATCATCGACAGCTTCGACGACACCAAGGACTGCAAGGTCTTGGCAAAGTCCAAGAGCGACCAGCTCTTCCACAACGGACTCTTCATCGACTGGCTGTCGGAGGTGGACCCCGAAATCGTGTCCACGCAGCTGATGAAGGAGCGCTTCCTGTTTTCCAAGTCCTGCAGCGAGTTCCGATTCTATCTGCTGTCGCTGATCAACCACCAGACCAACTGGGACACCATCGAGCGGATTGCCGAGTACTTGTTCAGGAACTTCCACGGGGACTACGACTACGCCACCGTCCTCAACTACTTCGAGGCCCTGACCACCAACCCGAAGCTGTGGAAGGGCCGCGAGAAGTACATGTCCAAGAACGTGCGGCCCGACGCTTTCTTCCTGCTCAAGACCACCGAGCTGGAGCCCTTCGCCCACTTCATTCTGCACGAGGGCCTCGCCGAGATCAAGGTGGACAGCAAGAACTACGACTTCAAGCTCTGCTCCCGCATGAATCTGCTCTTCAAGCTGACGGAGAAGCGGCGGGACCTTATGGTCAGGGTGATGGAGCATGTTGAGGAGAGTGCCGGCGTGTCGGACTACCTGAAGCTGCAAGTCCTGCAGCAGATGTACATCATGTACCCGCGCGTCAAGTTCCTCCGGCCGAGCAAGAGCGGCGAGCAGTCGTACAAGCTGCAGAGCCTGAAGGGCTGTCAGGCGGACAAGGTGTTCAACAACCTGATCACCTGCCTTGGCAGCCTGGTGGGCAAGAAGGACTTCGAGACCCTGTCCACGGACACGGAGTTGCTGCTGCGCAAGCTGGCCGCCTCGCATCCGCTGCTCTTCATGCGCCAGCTGAGCGTCCTGTCCTCGATCATGCAGGGACGGGCGCAGATGAGCATGAAGGCTTTGAGGGAAGAGCACCACTTCCACCGATTCGTGCAGATCCTGCGGACGCTGGAGCTGCTGCAGCCCACGATCTTCGAGGACGCGTACAAGCAGGAGATCCAGAACACGCTGTCCTGCTACTTCAACTTCTTCAAGCACCACAGCTCGGTGAAGGAGGCCTACCAGATGCTGAACAAGTTCGTCCAGATGCTGCAGGCCTACATCAACTGCAACCCCGCGAGCGCCCTGCTCTTCATCGAGCAGTACGTGGGTATCCTGATGGAGCTGGCCGCCAAGTACACCTCGCTGGGCAAGCTGCAGGTCCTGGTACAGGCCGTCAGCCTGCTGCAGCACAAGTCCAACTCGGCCTCGGAGCTGGACGACGAGGAGGTGGCCAAGAACGAGTACGAGCTGGACGAGCCGACGACGTCGTGCGGCAGCAGCAAGCCCGTGGTGGTGGTCGATGAGCCCATGGACATGAATCCGCCGCCAGCTGCTCCGCTGGACACTCCCATGGGCGGCAGCAGGGGCTCCTCGTCGGTGCTCACCCTGAGCTCCTACAGCAGATCGAACTTCACGGACATATCGCCGCACTTCCTCGACCTTATCAAGATCATCAAGCTCTCGAACACCGAGGATGTGGTGCTGGGCCCCATGCAGGAGCTGGAGTGCCTCACGTCCAAGCGGTTCGTGTTCATCAACGAGCTGTTCGAGCGCCTGCTCAACCTGATATTCTCGCCGAGTGCCCAGATCCGATCCATCGCCTTCATCATCCTGATCCGGCATCTAAAGCACAATCCCGGCAACGCGGACATCAACCTGTGCAGCCTGAACGCCTACATCCAGTGCCTGCGGGACGAGAACTCCTCGGTAGCGGCGACGGCCATCGACAATCTGCCGGAGATGTCGGTGCTGCTGCAGGAGCACGCCATAGACATTCTGACGGTGGCCTTTTCGCTGGGCTTGAAGTCGTGCCTGAACACCGGCCACCAAATACGAAAGGTTCTCCAGACCCTGGTCATCCAGCATGGCTATTAGGTGACCAGAGATGTGACGACTTAAGTCCGAGACTCTACTAAGGGCATAAGTTCTCCGACGACATCGGGCGAGTTTATGTCGCTAATCAGAGTTTGTATTAGAATTAGAGATAGAGAATAATCAAAGTTTTCGATGTTTTTATACGAGATAATCGTTTTTAAATCGATTAAAATCGATGTTTCTCCACCTTTAATTAGAATTCCTAAATATGTGTATAGTTTAAGCTTTAAAATGATTATACGAGTATGATACTGCATTAAAAACCTCATTAATTAGTGTTTTCATTAAAGGCTTGACAGCAAAAATTTTACGTATAGACACTTCAAATTATTTTAAGTTCCATTAAATAACACTTTAAATTGGAAAAAACTTAAAATAGTGCCTTTTTTATGCCTTGAAAAAGAAAATTATGAAAATTACTACTTTCTTTTGTCGCTGCTTTTGATTAATTACATTCAAAAAGTGTGTTTCAATTGAAAAATCCTATTTTTAGTGGTATTTTCAAGAAATCTAGCCCATTCTTCCAACAGCGCTGTTTTAAAATACTTTTTATTAGATATTGATCACAATACCATACTTAAGCTTTGGGTCGTTGTCCTTATAAGATCCTAAACGATCATCTAAATCCAGTTTTCCGACGATTTGAAACAAATTTTCTCTTGAAAATCAAAGATAACATGTCCTAATATATAATCCCTTCGATGATACTAGTTATCATTCAGGCCCAAGCCAAGTAACTACCCCCGGTATGCCCCGCTGTAGGTTTGAGGGGCCTATTGTGGAACTCTGTATGCCGTTCTATTGTATCAAAATATGTTCAACTAAGACGCGTCCTATAAAATAACTTCATTACAGAAGCATTCTGGACGAATTATGTGCTCCCTGGCAAATTTAAGTTTTCATAGGTGCATTTTCAGGCTTATAAATTGTTTCTTCCAAGTTACCTGGCCATGTTATGTTCCCGCACTAATCAGTTGGTGGTTTTCAAGGAATATTTTAAACCATTTCATCGTCTATTTATTTATCTTGTTTTGGAACCGATATCTTACGGTTAAATATAATTTTACGGGTAATTCGTCTGTCTTAAGCCGAACAAAACAATAATATTTTGAACATTTTTTTTTGCCATTTTTTGTATAGTACTAATCTCTAAGCCTTCCATTTAATATTTTGGAATATTTAGAAATTCATTTTCGCCGATCGATAGCTGAAGAGGGAGTAATTTTAATAAAATGATCAAAACTTTTTGTTCAGAGTAACCAAAAAGCAATTATATTCTAAATAAATTAGCTTATATGGTGCACAAAAGGATTTTATAAGAACTGTCAATTGGGATAACTCTTAACGAAATACATTTACCCAAAGTTCTTGCACGAAATAAGGTTTGGCATCAAAAAGGTAATATATTAAGTTTTCTTCAATTTAGTGTCATTTAATGGAATTTTAAAAAAATATGAAGTGTTCATATACATATATATATATTAACACTACTTTATAAAACTGCATTAAAATTTTTCTGATATCTTATATGGCTTATGCGCTACACGGTTTTAAGTTATATGGACGTTGATGCACTACGGTCAGTACACTCAAGTGGCCCTTGCGAAACCAAGCACGTGCCTGTTATGGTTAGGTGTTAATATCCGCGATAGGAAGRAATATAGAAAARWATGCGAGGAAAAGGACTACTATCGAGCTGACAGATTGCTTGCCTGCATGCGTACGAGATGAGTAAGGATTAGTGTTTTTAGTTTAGGAAGACTAAAGACTAAAGTTTCCTTATGCCGTTGCACGAAATAAGCTGTGGGTCACTGTATATATTCGTCCCTTCCTAGGTTCTAAAGAAGTCTCTAATTAATCAAAATTGTAATGCTGTATCTTAACCGCATTAATAAATGGTATCTGGCGATACTACGAGACAACGTAAGTTCAAGTTAAATATTTCATTTTCTTTATTTCTACTGAAAATACAAATTATGTAGAAAATTCTCATACAAATTGGCGATCTCAACAGGATACGTTGGGTGGTGTGTTGGTTTCATCGCTGCTTCATGCATGCCTTGCTGCTGTTGTTGTGTGTTAAATGCAATGCACAGTGCTCCTCCTGCTCCTCGTACAATTTCTTATTGGCGATCGGTGGCCCGGAGCTTCTCCTCGACGGCTTCACGGGAGGCTTCGGACAGATCAGTGGCTTGAATGTACTTTTGCACGCCCACCAGGGACTTCTTAAGAGCATCGAAGGAGCTGGAGTACAACATCTTCTTCTTGACCTGTGAATATATGTGGTATTTAGGGTTTTTTTCACCATCAAGCACGCAAGTGTGCACATACCTTGGCGGTATCGGGACACCACGACATAAGGAACAGCTTTTGCTTCTTTGAACTCTCAGAGGTGCCTTGACATTGGTGCATGTATTCGAAATCGAACAAGCCATACCTGGGGTGACGGAATTGAAATAAATTAAAAATGAGTCAGCTTAGCTGCGGTTTATACGGGTAATTCCACACTTACCGGCACTCGCCAGGTCCGCATTTCTGAATGTCCTCTAGAAACTGATCGTATTCGGCGTTGCGATCGGCCACAGTCTCCACATCGATCTGCTTCTCGTCGCGAATGTAGAAGATGACATAGCGATGTTTTTTGTCCTTCTTTATTTCCTCGTATGTAGTCTTGCAGACATCAGACACAGTTACACCAGAAGCCTGTTCAAATATAAAGTCAAATTAGAGTTAAATAGCAACAAAAATTACTCTAAAATACAAATCACAGCACACAACACCCTCCAATTTTATTTTGAAATTCGCAAGGGCGCGCAAAATTGTCGCCGGTAAATGGTAAATGTACATCACTGATGTCAAAATGCTGAGCACTGTGGCGCATATGTACATACACACATACATACATACGTTTGGGTGTAGTTGTGTGCGAATAACTGCCGACATAACTGCCCACTCTGTGCCTTTCAGCTGGCACAGTATAGCCGTCCCTTTTCCGCCTGGCAAAAATTATATTTCTTTCATTGCCGGCAATAACAAACATAAAGGTAAATAATTTTCTATTTCTGCCCATTATTGTTATTTGTTTGTAACCGGCGCACAAGCCGTATATTTGCACATACTTGGCGGGAGGACGGGGAGAAGGCACCACCGCTCTGGTGGGCGTGGCACCATTTACAGCTCAACCGGCGCGCTCAAAGAGTTCAAGGGTAAGTTCACAAGTGCCGGCAAGTTTAAGGGTGAGTGCAAGCCAAAGAAACGGAAGAAAAACCAATGGGCCGCCTTGATTATGCATTTTTTCTCTATTGCATGACCAGACACTCACTCGCGTGTAGGCTAACGGAAGAAAATGCACGATTTTTCCCCCCAATAATATTCGGAAAATGCCGACAAAATCATACACATACAGACCCCGTCTGTCTCACATACACACACACACACACATCAGCAAATCCAAGCATACACACGCAGCCAGGCGGCGGCGGTAAGCAGCAAGGAAACGATCACACTCCACACCTTAAATATGTATGTCTGCAGATACACATATGTATGGATAAATACATATTTCTGGATGGTAATATATTTTTACATACACACATTTTGCGTCTGCCAGAACATAAGCCTTGCCCCGCAGATACATACGTCTGCACATATTTATAGCCATCGAAAAAAAAAAAGCGGTATACCCACACACACTCATGGGTGTAAAAATATATACATCAAATATATGTATGCATATGTATGTGCATTTCTCTTTCCAACTTTTCAATTTTTAATCGCCATGCTCGAAGAAGGCCGCAGTCCATTTTTCTCCAGCTGCCACTTCGATCATTCTTCTGGGCTGAGTTTTTGTAATTTAACAGTTAGGAGTGAGAGGGGCTCACAAAGAGTATGAAAGCACTTCAATAAATGAGTAATATCCGTTCCTACCAATGACTAATTTGGTTTATATGTACACGCACACATTCATACCCATCTATATGCCCGAATATGGCCAACGTACATATACGCAAAAAAAAAGTTGAATTATATGTATGATTGGTATATATACATACACTTATCTAAATGTGTATATATACAGATTTCAAAGGAGATGCTTATATGATTCATCGAATCCAAGACACTTATTCGCACTCCTACTAGTCTCCCCGCAAATGAGCCGCAAATTCGCCTCAAGTAGCTGTTCTACTTAGTGAATCTAACTAGAAGTTGTAAACATACGTACCATTTTGCCTGTAGTTTTTTTACTTTCACAATTTTCGAATTATTGCAAAGTATATTTTACAAATACTGTTTAACCTTCCGCCTTCTTTCACGAACAACCGGACGAATCAATTTGGTCGATTATTTCGCATAGGTTAGGAGTTGCCAAGCCACTGCAAAATATCATCGTGCTTCGTGATGCTTCATGGATGATTGTTGTCGTTTTGGAACGGTGGGAGAGAAACACAGGAAGGTAGATTTTATTTATTCCTCTAATTTCATTTGTTAAAAAGGGATCCGAAAAATATATATAGTGTTATGTTTTATGTGGTCTTTTTTTTATTATCAAGTGGTTGACTTTTTATCTCGCAATATATATTATTATAACAATCTGTCTAAAATAATTATAAATCCTGTCATGTGAAAAAATGTAACATAATTTTAAAAATGTTATTCAACGATCCCATTATGCAATTATACTCTTTATAATTTTCACATTAATTTTGTTCAATGCCTTACCAGTTGAATGCTGCATTTCTAAAGTGTGAAGTTTAATAATTAAACTAATCGGATCACTATCTTTTAAATTGTCAAACAGCTGATCAGTATTCATTGACGCAAAATTTCTGGTAGAGTTGGAACATCAGGTTAACAAAAATGCATATTTCGTAATTTAGAGCTCACAAAATAGATCCGAGAAATCTAAAACATAAATGTTCTCACTTCAATCGAACAGATGTTATTTAGTTAACTATATTTACAAATTAAGAAAAAAAATGTGTTTTTAACTTTCTTTTCTTTATTTTTAAATTTTATTTATTTATTATTACACCATAGCTTAAAGTAAGGTTTTATTTTGAATAGAGTATTTATATCGGTGCGACTAGTTCTTGTTATATCATATAATGGTGGAATCACAACATATTCTAAGACTAAAACATGTTTATAATTCTTCAAGTTTATTTTATTAATTTTTATGTTAAATACTACGATTGCGATGAAATTTTTCTTTAACAGTTCATATATTAAAAGCGTTATTTTTTATAGATTAACGATAAATATATTTGACTAATAAGCAGACTGTAAAACTTTAATAAAATTAGCACAATCCCCCTTCGTCCTCAGCGTCATTGTTTTCCTGAAACGAAAGAGATACATAAAATTTGCGCTTTATAGAAACTTTAGAATTAAAAAAAAAATTACGAAATACTATTTGCTTACATTTGCAACACTGTCGGCGGCTTTTTTCTCCAGTTGTATACCTTGAGGTAATGGAATGTTCTTGGATAAAATTGCATATTCGACGTCCATGTGTCTGATAAATGGGGATGCCAGCATCCTTGCAGCCAATTCTGGATCTTCGTCATCAAAGGCTTGCAATAGGGTTTGCAAAGTTGAGACCTCTTCGGGCTCGCAACAATTGCCCCACTCTCTGAAAGTCTTTTCTGCTTCCACGGAATCGCCTCGGGCTAATTGTACCATCACCAAAGCCACGACCAAACGCCCAATTTGTCCATAGGACTCGGTCTGTTGGTTTAGGGAGATCTCCTTTTTGAGAGCATTTGTGGCTTCCTCGTAGCTAAAAGTAATTAAATACTATTAAAAAGTTCTGAGATTACTGCAATTATAAATGGAAAGCTTACCGCCTAAGTTTAACCAATATTCTTGACACTTTCGATGCATATTCAGCTGCTTGGCGGACGGAATCCTCGATCTGAACAAGATAATAATAATGTATTGAAGATATTGAAACGGAAAACCAAATACAAACCATTATAACTTCAAGAGCGTGTTGGTAGAACCGCAATGCCATGTCGGGATGCCTTCCTTCCACCAATTTGGCGGCTTTATCCAGGGCTGATGCAGCTGCTTCCGGCGAACCATGTTGCTGATAGAGATTTGCGGCCTTATTGGCGTACTCCTCAGCTTCGTGCAGTTTTTCGGTATCTTTAGTTAGCAAAATTATCTAAAAAAAAGGGGACTGATATATCAAATTTAACACTTTTTGTTTAGCAATACCTGCTCGTAGCATTTTGCAGCATGGAACCAAGACTTGTTGTTCTTGTAAGCGTCAATGGCCTTTAAAAGGCATTCTTTGCTTTTGTCGAAACTCTTAGCTATTCGATATGCAGTGGCTGAAACAGAAAGATTATGAATTATATTTTTTTAATTTGTAAATTAGTTTTTATCAACATTAATGTACTTCAATAGTCTTAATGGACACATTTTTCAGTGGCCCAAACAAGTTCAATTCCACACTTAACTCGCATGTTCGTAAACTTGTTTTGCCCAGTGTCTGTACATATTATGTACACATCTACGTACATATACACATTGTCACCAAAGTATGTACATGGATTCATATGTATCTTTAAGATGATTAACCAGCTAAGAGGAAGGCTATTTACTTATAGTACATAGCTATAGCTTAAATGAATACAAATGCCAAATAGAATGAAATGAAATATGAAATATGAAATATCTTACCAGCTTTGGAATACTCATCCGCTGCACTATCGTAATCAGGTACCCATTTCAACAAAGAAAGCTTCAAACTGCAAAGTTAGATTGCATTTTTAATTATAAAAGTTTGTATTGAAACAAATAGGTTCCACTTTACCTCTTTTCGGCCTGGCGCACTAATTCCTCGGCTTCGGCAATCTTTTTGGCAGCAGACATTTTCCTCAACCTTTTTGTTTTGTAGGAAAAATCAATTGTTTACCTTTTTAAAAAAGTGTGACCAAGTGGGACAAGAGAAATAACAATGATTGTAAAATCACGGTGAATTGAAAACTTTACACAGGTGACGCACTGCGCATGTCGAAATATTTGCGAAGAAAACAAGATGAGGGTTAAAGTACACTGAAAATTAAATCATTAACTTTATTTTTATGTTGGGAGCAAACACTTTATATATTTGCTTTGAATTAGCAAAATATTGTTTAGCAGCACTGATTGATTAAATAATAAATAACAAGCTTTAAGTTTGTTATTATTAGCAATAAAATTATTAATTTAAAAAGCACATAACTGTTAATTGATTTTCTTTTCAGTGCATTACATTACCTGTTCTGTTTTGATTCGCGAAGTAAATAAAAAAGTGTATTAGGTAATAAATTGAAAATTTGCCAAGTTTTATCCCAGGTTATTTTAAATTATACTTTTATAACAGTTTCAAGCTTACCGTTCTTATAATTCAGAATTAATTGCCGCATTTATTTGGCTTGTTCCGAATTGGTGACTTTAATTAGCCATATTTTACTTTGTTATATTTTGCAGATTTTAAAATGTCCCACAAATCTTGTGTGGAACTAAGCGAAATCCGAAAATTGGATAAAATAGTGCAGCAATGCGAGCTGTACATGTCCAATAATAATATCGACGATACCATAAAGAGGCCACCCTTGAAGGAATTCAAACGAAATTGCCTTCCAAAATCCAATAAATTTGTCGAAAGGGAGCTCTTCTCCCTCATGTGCAACCTGAATAAAATTGAAAAGAAACAAGTTTTTGTTTCAGATATCCTGATAAACGCCAGCATGTTCGACGACAAGAAGGAGAGTTTGTCAAGATTCCCAAAGAATGTGGGCGACCATAGCACTCTGGTCTACCACAAGTTCATGCGGAATAGGCCCAGCAATGATGACGAATCACTTCAGCTGAAGCCAAAAGCGAACCTTAGGGAGAAACCAGGCGATACTAATGCGGGGGATTGCTTCTTCTCACCCCTGCTAATCAAGATTAACAATAAAAGGGATGGTTTAAAGAAGGCTAAAGTCAGCAAGGGAGAAAATCAATTCGATCAGAGCAACATCGCCGCAGAGCCCAAGTCGAGCCAACCTAAGAAGTACACAAAAGCCCCCAAGAAGTGTGTTAAATGTGATAAGAAAAAACTCTATATTAAAAACTATCAGAGCTCAGTCAGACGGGACTGTGACTTGCTTTGCTCCTACGACCCAGTTCGTAAAAATAATAATGACATCTTTCTGGGCCAAAAAACCAATAGCAACAACTCTTTCGAATGCATGTTCAAGAACATCAAACACAATCAAAATGGAAAAACAGGTGAGAACGGAATGGGTGGTGATCATTACGACGACATGCTGGATAAGGAGGCTCTCCTTGGATCGAAGAGCGAGCCGAAAATGCAGGACCCTGCCGAAATGGTACATATTCTCGAGCTCCTGGATTCGTACTTAGTCTAAGGATTATTTTTCCACAGATGATATCCATGGGAGGGAATATACTCCATGACCAGAAGCTGCAAAACAACTACTATCACAAATGGACCCTCCTGCACTATTCGCCGTTTAAAGCTGTGTGGGATTGGGTGATTTTAATCCTGGTCATGTACACGGCGATATTCACACCGTATGTAGCGGCGTTTCTGCTTGGGGAACAGGATTACCAACGGCGAAATAACAAGTATATCAACTCCGATCCGATTGTTATAATCGACTTGGTGGGTGAGTTCAAGAAAATAAAAATTTTAAAAACAAACCGAAGAAAAAATTATTTTTTGCAGTTGATGTTACGTTTATTGTTGATATTTTAATTAATTTTCGAACCACATTTGTGAATGGACAGGACGAAGTGGTAAGTAATAAACTCTATAGAAAAAAGGATAAGTAAACGAAATTTATTTTTTATAGGTATCCCATCCAGGGCGTATAGCAGTTCATTATTTAAGTGGATGGTTTCTCATTGATCTTGTGGCAGCTGTTCCATTTGATTTGCTCTTAGTCGGCAGTGATACCGATGAGGTAAGGCCTCTAAAATATTATCTATTAATCTATAAATCCTCAAAAATTGATATTTTTGAAAGACAACTACCCTAATTGGACTCTTAAAAACGGCCAGACTTTTGAGGTTGGTTCGTGTAGCCCGAAAGATCGATCGTTATTCGGAATATGGAGCAGCAGTACTTATATTGTTGATGGCGACCTTTATATTGATTGCCCATTGGTTGGCATGTATATGGTAAAATGATATAGTTATTTGTTACTTAATTTAATAACTCACATATATAAACTCTATACAAGGTATGCCATTGGAAACGCTGAGAAATCAATTGCATCAAAAAACATCGGCTGGCTAAACTCCCTGGCTTATGATATTCAAGAGCCTTATTTCGACAATAAAACTGGTGGACCCTCAATAAAGGTAAGTATTTCCGTACAGAGATATATGAAGGAAGTATTCACTAGATTCTTCAATTTCAGTCGCGCTATATTACGGCTTTATATTTTACATTCACATCCCTCACCTCTGTTGGATTCGGAAATGTGGCTCCAAATACGGATGCTGAAAAGGCTTTTACTATTTGTGTTATGCTCGTTGGATGTATGATAAAATCTACATTTATTCACTTGAAATAACGATGATTATGATATTTTTAATTTCTCATTTAAGCTCTTATGTATGCAAGCATATTCGGAAATGTATCTGCCATTATACAAAGACTTTACTCGGGAACCGCAAGATATCATACACAAATGTTACGCGTTCGGGAATTCATAAGATTTCACCAGGTAACGAACGAGTGTTTCCGAAACACCTTGCACATTTTAACTTATATTTTCCACTTAGATTCCGAATCCGCTCAGGCAAAGATTGGAAGAATATTTTCAACATGCTTGGACCTACACGAACGGCATCGACATGAGCTCCTTGTTAAAGGGATTTCCCGAGTGCCTCCAGGCAGATATATGCTTGCATTTGAACCGCAAACTGTTGACAACCTGTGCTGCGTTTTCAGATGCCAGTCCTGGCTGCCTAAGGTACGCACGCGTAATCTTAACAATTCTTAACATTTTACTTACTTGAATCCCGTTTTGTAGAGCGTTCTCGCTTAAATTTAAAACTACACATGCGCCTCCTGGAGATATTTTGGTGCATAGAGGAGATGTTCTTACCTCTTTGTTTTTTATAGCAAGAGGTTCCATTGAAATTCAAAGAGGCGGCAATATGATCGTCGTATTGGGTAAGTTTATAATACAAAATATTATATATGTATTATATTGAATCCATAAACTCACTCACTGTAACTTTGGTTCTGGTTCGGTTCGTGGTTCGAACCTTCGAACCTAAGGTTCCGGCTTGCGAACCAGCTCAACTACAGATTTCAACAAATATATCACCACAAATATAATATAATTCAACAAGGAACTATTATCAATACCTTTCAGGCAAGAACGACATTTTCGGGGAGAATCCCTGTATATATCCAACGCTTGGTAAAGCCAATGGAGCCGTGAGAGCATTGACATATTGCGATATCCATAAATTGCACAGGGACGATTTGCTAGACGTTCTGGATGCTTACCCCGAATTTCTCGAGAGCTTTGTTAATAATTTGGTTATCACGTACAATATGAGAGATGTGAGTGAATTCGGAGATACATCTTTGAATTATCTAAAATTACCCATATTTTGTAGGACGAAAATTGCGGCGTGGATATAAAGCATCGCTACTTGAGAGCCAGGTCTTCAGATAAACACAGAAGCTCCGCCGATATTCCCTCAATACGAATGTAAGATATTTCAAAGCAAGTTCAAATAGATCGCTAAAACAATCACTTTCAGAGTTGGACTGCGTTATAAAAAACACAATGTAAACACCTCAATGCATAAAGGTAAAAATGAGAATTCCCGCGATCTTAATATTTTCATAGAGAACGAAATCGCGAACTATCATTTGGATCTATTCGAAAATAATAACTAGCCTTTAAAAAATAGCACAATTTAAAATAAAATTTAAATGTCTTTGCCGAATAATATTTTATTTAATTGCGGGAGTACTATAACAATATGTGCCTTGTATACTTTTTGATATTACGTATGAGCCACTGCGTCTTCGGAAAGTAAATAGCATGAAGAATCTCTAGCCTAACAACATACATGTTTTAATTTATGGAAAATAAATGAAATAATTTCTAAAAGGTTAAGAAGTGATGCACCAAAAAAGAGTCCAATTACACTTCCAATGGCAACTATAAAGAAAAACAAATTATTTAATAATATATACTGGGCTTAAAATTCTTACCAATTAAATCGAGCTTAGTCTGAGTGACTGTTCTGTAAAATCTGGCCGTTGGTGGTGAAGCTATTTCTATTTCAACCACATTTTCGCTTTCGGAAACATTGTAATTTTTTTCACGAGACCTAGAAGATTATTTAGAAACCATTAAATCTTAAATAGTTGGCCGTGTTTATATATTATATATCAAGATTTCAGCATATTCAACAAGGTAAGGTAAAAAGTTTAATTTCTGCTAGCCCTCGATGTACGAGCGCTCAAACAAAGTTGTTATATAAAAGCGCAAAAAGAAAGGCTGGACGAAAAAAACTCAAACGAAAACGCAAAGGGATTTTCGGTTATTTTCTTGTATAGACCGCTGAGAAAAAACGGCTGGCAGTTATTTGCGAGCTTCGGTAAGGAGCGGAAAATCTTCCCTTACCCAACAAAGTTTATCTGCTGTTCCATGCAGGATGGTAAGCAAGCCATATTGAGTCCGACATAGTCCTTTACCTTTCCGGCCAGATTTCCTGGAACCATAAACATGGAGGAGAGTCATGTAAAAATAATACATTAGATTACCTGCATCCATGCAAGATATTCCATCAACGCCGCAATAGTTCTTTGAACCTAAAAAAAAATTAAACAATGTTTACACTAAGTGGTTGCAGTTAAGGGACTAGCATACTTCGATCAACATGACTAAAAAGGGTGCAATTGCAAAGCTCCATCTCAATTTTGCTTCGAATATTGGACATACATATGCTAAAACTGATTAGAAGAGACAATGGTGGTTAATGGAAACTCACGGCTTTAGTAAAATATAAAATTAACAATTCACCTGTATGAAATTCCAGGTGTTGTGCTTTCAGTTGGAAATCTACACATCCTTTGAGAAACTGGTTCGTTAATTACACCGTCGTTATTGTAAATCTCTTCAGTATTAAAGCTATGTACCTTTTTGGGTAAGAAAAAATACAAAAGGGATATTTTATATCAATATATTCCTTTTTACACAGAATTTAAAAATCCTTACCGTGGGCTCACCAGTTATAATGTAGGATACGGCATTAAAATAGGGCAGATCTTCAGGACTATTGATGTACAGCTAGAATTGGAGCTACTTACTATAAAACTATAAACTTTTTTGTAAAGTTCTTACGTCATAACGATAGACCAGACCACTTCGTAATACCAATCTCAGAGTGCGATATTTGTCCAATGAAGAGTAACGCAATGGCATTTCATTGATGTTTTTACTTATGCATTATTAGAATTATTAGTTTATATTGTAGCTGCATATATTACTGTATACTTACTAGTCAAGTAAATTGTTTGCCAGAAAGCAATAACCAACTTCTAGCTCATGGAACTTAAAAATATCTTTGCAGTTTGGGAGAAGTTTTTCAGAGAAATAAATTTCTTGGAAAAAATCTGTACATGTCGTGGCGAATAACTGTAAAAGAAATAATATATGTACCTAAAAATTAATCAGTTTAATAGATTGGTCTCAAAGCAATTACCTCTCTTCTCATAGCCAAAATATCAACTCCGCATGTGGAATTAAACTTCTTACAATATTCCCCCTTTAAGTACAAATTATTCGGGTTTATAAAGATATAATCGTATAAAGTTCTTATATAAGTGTACGAAGGCTTTTCCCCAGGAAAACGTCTCTTAACAGCGTTTGTAAAATCCTCAGTTATTCGATTCTTGGACAAACATATTCCAATCGACGGAAAAGTATTGGTCCAACGGCTATAAGAAGTTGTCACTCCAATGCTTGTGGAATCCGTTTCGAACCTAGTCTTCATAACAATAAATATATTAACCGTACTCCATCCCGATATAAGGATTACACACATCCAATATAATCTGCAATAAAATTACACCTTGATTACCTTTTTAAATCAAGTTGAAACCAAGATTTGGTTACCTCTTTTTTTCAAACAAAAAAGTATTAATTCTCGAAAAAACCTGGACTGCATTCCCCGACATCTTCCTGGCTTTGGCTGAAATCAATAATGTATTACCCCTACATGAATATTTAAACACGCCATTATACATATATATATATATATATATATGTACGTACATATGTACATACATATATCAGATTTAGGCACGCTATAATTTCGGTTTCATTAGTCATCTTTTAATTGGACACCGAAGCTTTGATGGGAACCTCCTAAGTCTTTACGAATTAAAGTTTAACAATATGTGAATTTATTTGCTAAAACTTGCACTTGCTTCTTATGTGTGTGCAATTATAAATGTGGTTGAAGAGATGCAACAATTATAACAGAGAAGATGAGCCTGTCCAAGCGTTGAGTTTTATGCTCCATAGAACACACGCTATCGCTGTTGTTTGGATGCAGCATCGGGATGAAACTATCTGTAGCTCGAATCATTCACATGGAAATAATAAGAAACTTAATAATAAATAACTGCATTAAAGTCTTAATTGATTTCCAATATAACATATAGCTGGAACTAAAAGTGTATTCCAAAAATTGAATTATTACTTTCTTCGTAGTATATCCTAATCTTTTAAAATTTTCTTTCGAGTGTGAATGATTTCTCGAGTTTATAACTCCCATCCTTTTGTAAACACATCTATGTACTTATCGCAAACGAAGTAGCAAATAATTTAGATGAAAAACTAATGCAAGTAGTCGTCAGTTGTCTGCAGTTAAAAGTATTTGTACAATATGCTGGGGAAAGTGAGAAACGGAATTATTGTCATTTATGTGGCTATAGGTATGATAAACAAGACCCCAGTGATCTGTGCACTTAACCCAAAGAAAACACTCCCCCAGGACTCTTCTACATATTGGCCAACATAAACGCATCTTCAACCTACATGAGACCCAAACGGCAGGTAAATAATTAGGTGGTTTAACTCCCCAACGGACATAGAAAGCGAAAGTGTTGTGTTCGAACTCTTAATTTCAATTTTTAGATGTGGCCTATGGATCACCATCCAGCTATTGTTTTATATAGACAACATCCAAATGCAATGCGAAAATTCTATTGGTACAACGCTAGGACTCCAATTTTGGTAGGAAAAATGAGACTTAAGAACTATATGCGCAATATGCAAATGTTGCCAAGATATGCAATGATCTCGCCTGTTCAGTATCCAGATAATTTTGCGAATTCGAAAAGGTATATCAGAATATATTTAATAACTCGTAAATAAAAATTAACCGAAAAAAATTATTCTGCGACCGATTCGGTTGACCGCTCGCACACATTAAAAGTCAGCAGATGAGCAAACAAAATGCAAATGCTTAAAAATTGCGGCTTACGAGTTACTTATATTTTATTTCCATCCAATGTCTTAATTAAATCTACATAAAAATCTCCTTTTCCAGAAGCGTCTTTAGAGATTTAAACAATATCCATGGATTTAAAACCACATCAGCAGCGCCTGCAACGACCATGGATTACGTTGCAGCTCATGCGAACCCTCCAATGGTATATAGTACAGGTCCCATTAACCGCCCTGTGGAATATATAGCCCCCGTAATCGTAAACCCATTCGTACCCCTAACGGCTAAAACGCCTTCTGCGGAACGGCTTATAGGAGTTACCAATAGGTGGAATCATTCACTCTACCCCAACGAAAATTGGAACAGCAAGTGCCCAGAACGAATAATGAACACAGCTGTTAGAACTTCTGAGGACTGTTTTAAGAGCTCACCTCCAGACTTTGCAAAAGATCAATATAGTGCTCATAGCATGCCAGTCAGCGAGTTGCCAGTCACAACAACTAGTCTGCCGTTTTTTAATTATGTTGCGCATACATTCTTTACCCTTGACGATGTCATTCTACCGCGTTCGAAGCCCGGAAAACCTCCCGTTAAAGACACCAACGATTTTCGACCAAAACCAGCTGATTTCACAACAGATAATCCAAAAGAGCTTGTTACAGAGCGCTTCCAGCGTACAACGCATGTAATACCAACAACAATAACCACCACTGAAGCTGCGTGGCTCCCAGTAATAACCACATTTATGGACACGCATTACAGAAACAGTGAAAAATTGTTTAGCCCAACAATACCCACCACCACCACCACCTCAACAACAACAACAACAGCAGCGCCTTCAACAACAACAACAATAGCCAAAACAGAAGCTAAAGTATTTGAAGGCCCTACAATTTGGACAACAGCTCAATCTATAAGAAACAACTATTCAGCACCAAATGTTTCAACAGAGTCATACAAGCATAGATTAAAATCTTTAAAAGCAACGAAAAACTTTTCTTCAAATATTGAAACTAAATTAAAATTGCTAAAGCTCCATTTAAAAAACCTTGTTACCACAAAGGAAACGCCAAAGGTCATTCAAAACGCAACAGCGTCAGCTGTTATCGATAGCAACACTACATTAAACGATTCCACTACTACCCCGACACCCGCGACTAGTAGAAGAAATTCCAATAGAAAATTAAGAAAGGTCAGAATTTTATCATCAACTAAAAAAACACCAATTCAAATATTACGAAATTCAACGAATACGAATAAACCCAAATTGGAACACAAGAAACCGAAAAGAATGTTTGAAAGGCGAAAACTCTTCAATTCCACCGTAGCTCCAGAGATATCGAAAAACGCATCCAGTGATGACATCGACTTGGCTAACAAATTTAAGCGGCGAACCACAGCAAGCAGCCGAAAACCTCAACATTTTGCAGAAAGTCAAAACGGTCGAAACTCGACAAAATTAATTAGCCACACTATTGCAAAATCTCGCGCCGATGGGATACCAGAAGAAAAATCTGCCTTGGTCACAGAATCAGCAATTATGACAATTTCCAGTGGCAATATCAAGCTAAGACAGCCGATAATAAAAGTAAAGTCAAAGCAGCACAGCGCAAGAAAAAACATTCATTTAGTAGAGAATGATAATTTTATTCCGTCCCTTCCAATTGAAGTCTACTTTAAGAAAGTTAATCAGCAATAAATGTAAATAGTCTGAGAGTCATGCAAACGAATATATTACATTATTTATAAATACAGACATTATTAAGCACCTCTAAAATATGCATTTTATTTATTAGCAGAATATTTAATAAATAGGGAACATATGGATTCGCTATTTTACTCGACAATTGAATTCTATGTTCCAATTCCAATATTCCCAAAATGACGGACCGCAAAATAAGTTGAAAATGCCGACAGCTAAGATGCATTCCTGGTTTTTTATATTTGACCGGAAACAAAACGTGGGTTTGATTCGATAGCAGGGTTCTTTCATTTTACATCTTCGGTTGGAACAGACACTGAACGTGCAACTAGGTTAGTAATTTGCAATTTTTTGCGGTATAAAAATTTGCAAATTCACTTGGAATGTGTTTAAAATGTTCAAAATCCGTTTTCTCGCACATAAAAGACACTAGAGTGGCCAAAACTGATGCCTGGTATAATTAACCTCCGGTCGCATTCACACACTCAATATGTGTGAAAGAAAGTATTTACATACATACAAATCTGCAGTACACAAAACTTTCGAGTGTCTCGTCTAGATGACTTTGCCAATTTAAATGTTTGAACATTAAAGTGTTTGGGTGTGCATTGGCATACGACATTTTGAGTACATATTTATGTATGTACATGCATATATGTGCCAATAAATACATATGTATGCATTTTCGGCTTGCATACACTCGTATGTTTTTACATACATATGTGCGAATTTGTGTGTGTATGTATGAACACGCATGTGTACCCTTAGAACGCCTCTCTGTATATAAAGTGAACTTGCAATTTTTCGACTGAATATCTTAAATAGTTATCATCATCAAATTAATTAAATCAAACTTCTTGTGTTCGTGGCAGATATGGCAGACCTAGACGATCATTTCGATGTCGCAGATTCCGGAGCATCGACGACTTATCCGATGCAGTGCTCGGCATTGCGCAAAAACGGATTTGTCATGCTGAAGTCGCGACCATGCAAGATTGTCGAGATGTCCACTTCGAAAACTGGAAAGCACGGACACGCCAAGGTTCACATGGTCGGCATCGATATTTTCTCCAACAAGAAGTGAGTATTTGTGGTGGCAACACAAAGGAAGCATCGAATGGAGGCGTCGGCAGTGCAATCGTGAATTTTATCAATTTTCTAAAAGCAGTTCGAATAATCTTATCTTCCTCTAAAATTATCAACAAATTCATGAAAGAAAAGAAGCAGAGTTCGTGTGGAATCGATCCGGCGACGCTATTCCCTTTTAAGTTTTAATTATGCAAGAATTAAATGTCAGCGCAAGATAAAATTAGAATGCCTGCTGCGTTGGCTCATCTTTATAAATCTTACTTACTAAAAACCACTTAATTCTTGTGTCAACCTTGCAGATATGAAGATATTTGCCCATCTACTCATAACATGGATGTGCCCCATGTTAAAAGGGAAGACCTTCAGTTGATAGCTATAAGTGATGATGGCTTCCTAACCATGATGAACGAGGGTGGCGATTTGCGCGAAGACTTGAAGGTTCCAGACGGCGAATTGGGCGACCAATTACGTGCTGATTTTGATAATGGCAAGGACTTACTGGTAAGTGACGCTGTGGTCCCCCTAATTAAAATGTGTGCATCGATTTATGTTTGTTTATTTCTATGCTTTCAGTGCACCGTTCTCAAGGCGTGCGGAGAAGAGTGTGTTATCGCGATTAAGACCAATACTGCTCTGGACAAATAAGCAAATAATGTGTCGCTGTAAATTTCTGTTGCATTTACATCTGAAACAAATTTATTCAAAGATGCTGTTATAGGCTAGTTGGCTCTACATCTTAAATCTGGTTCAACGATTGTAATAAATATAACAGAAAACCCGAAGCATCCATGTTTGAATAACTAAGTAACAAGATACACGTTTGCCAATAAAATTTTTTACCTAAACGTCAACATCAAACGCAACATTTTCATATAGTTTGGCTTTTCATATGACATGTCAGAGGGACGGCGGGCACTTTGTTTCGGCATCGCTAGCGGTACATACATACATATGTACATATGAATACATTGCCTTAACATACATAAACAAGACTACGATTATAAAACGGGGCGGGAACATGGTTGGGTGACGCTACAGCTTTTGAAATATGGATTTCCTAAACAAGGGCTCTTTCCAGTTATCCAGCTATCAGCATTTTATGGAATAGTGTGGTTAAGCGCGGGTACTAATTCATGGTGAGGCAGGTCGAAAGTTGTTGCATTTCCCATTGCCGAACTGTTTTAACAACTAATCCTATAGAAAATAAGTGAATCTCCAAAAGGGTATTTTAATATTCAATGGCTAAAGACCGCCAACTAATAATTCTAGAAATAGGTATGTCATTTATATTAAGATTTTATTAATTAAATAAAATGAAACGATAGTTTTCGTATGCCGGTATTGTTGATAACCGATTAATATATACGGTCACACACACTTACTCGCAAGAATCAAATTTTTATAATATTGTGTTCAGAGAATTTAGAAAAATATCATGTGAAATCATTAATTAATTTAACCATTAGTAATATAACAAAAATATCTAAAATAGTAATAAATTGGAATAAAATAAATAAATTTCCAAAGGCTTGTTTCAGTTCCATGTTCCATTTTCCATTATTATTTACTTCGATAGCTCTTCCGATAGGTAATCTATATACAGTCGTGCCGGAAATCGATAAGCTTCTTCTTTCTTTTTCTGTGTGTCTTTTTGCGGTAGAGTACAGAGCTCAAAATGTTTTCAATAAAATCGGCAAATATTAATGTAATCTTTATATTACAGCGACTGTTTCAGCCGAGATACCACAATGCCTCCCAAATTCGACCCTACGGAAGTTAAATTGGGTAAGTTTTTCGCCGCCTATGTGAAGAGTTTACATCTCGAATAAACATACGTGAAATAAATGAATAACAATTGTTGCATATACTAATTGATTCATTTATTACAGTCTACCTGCGTTGCGTGGGCGGAGAAGTCGGTGCCACATCGTCTTTGGCACCCAAGATCGGTCCTCTCGGTCTGGTAAGCAAAAACCTGCGTTTGTTTACCTGTCATTTGTGCTAATTGTGTGTGTTGTCCCGTAGTCTCCCAAGAAAATTGGTGATGACATCGCCAAGGCCACCTCCGACTGGAAGGGTCTGAAGATCACCGTCTGCCTGACCATCCAAAACAGACAGGCCGCCATTTCCGTGGTTCCATCGGCTGCATCTCTAATCATCAAGGCTCTTAAGGAACCCCCACGTGACCGCAAGAAGCAGAAGAACAGTGAGTATTTCTCGGATTTCTGGGTGCACATATAGTGCGGAATTCAAGTCCAAAGTCAAGGTCAAAACTGAATTTTACCTCACTGACGACACTTTATTTTTGTTTTGCAACTTTCCAGTCAAGCACAGTGGAAACATCGCCTTCGACGATATCCTGGCTATCGCACGAGTGATGAGGCCCAGATCCATGGCCCGTGAACTGAAGGGAACCTGCAAGGAAGTCCTGGGAACCGCTCAGAGCGTCGGCTGCACTGTTGACGGAAAGCACCCTCATGATGTTATTGACGAACTTAACGAGGGCACCATTGAAGTTCCCGCAGAATAAACAATTTTTTTAATCCAGAATTAATAAATTGTACGCGTTACAGTCTGTAATAATTGACCCAATCGGATAGTATTTTACTGCAGAGCTTATCTGCTTGGATCGTCAACCGAGGCACTTCGAAAAGGGTATTGGAAAAAACATGTTGCATTTGAATTTATAAGCAAAAGTGAAGATTTTGTGCAGCCCGGGTCAGTTTTCTCGATGGTTTTCGGATACTCTGAATATGTCTGCCTTATCAGCTTATCAAGCATCTTAACTGCTAAGGGAAATGGATCAGCTGATAAAGCCTACACTTAGACCGCGTAAGGCGGGCGCTTAAAAGGTTGGGGGATTCTATATAAATAAAAGCCGATCGCACGGACTTTTAAAAATCTAAACTTGTCTTGGTCAACTGGCTAATATTCTTTAGTTTGTATACCCTTGCAGAGGGTATTATGATTATGTTTGCAATGCAGTGAAGGAGTCATCTACGATCCTATAAGATATATACATGTATTATTGATTAGCATCACCAGCCGAGTCGATCTAGTCATGTCCGTCTATCGGTTTATATGGAAACTAGTTTCTCAGTTTTTGAGCTATCGGGCTGAATCTTTCAGGATAGTCTTTTTTTTTTGCAAGCAGTATATATGTCGGAACGGCCGGAATCGGACTACTATATCCTATAGCTGCCATATAAACGATATGGAAAAGTTGGCATATTTTCGGTATTTTTTAAGATATTTGAATGAAACTTTATTTTTGCTTTTATAACATAATTATTGCCACCTCCTATAAATTTGATTGAAATCGTACCAATATATCATATAGCTCCCATAGGAAAGATCGGTCTAAATTCATATTTTACATATGAAATTTACATTTTACATACTACATGTTATATTTTATCAAAATCTTTTATAATAAGTAACAAATTATTTGCAAGGGTATATAAACTTCGG
>JAEIIU010056904.1:55848-105560 GCA_018874675.1 Drosophila baimaii | reverse complement strand
GACTCCTTCACTGCGTTGCAAACTTCTGACTAAAATTATAATACCCTGCAAGGGTATAAAAATATATATTGGCTCGTTATATTATTTAAAAAAAAATTAAAAAGAGACGTGGAAGAAACCTTATTATTTTGGCCAGTAGAGTGTATACAAATGTCGACATTGAGCCGATTGAGAAGGCAAATGACCAGGAGTCACCGTCGGATGACGACCGTGAAGGTTCGATCAACATGGATTCGGTGGAGAAGGAAGAGTTGCAGCCACCAAAAGCAAAAAAACTCTGTTTAATAATGTGAAATGTAATGTTCTAGTTGCCTAAATATTTATTTTTCACCAAAAATAATCAGAAATGCGATGCAAGAAAACAGCAAGACAGCGTAAAAAAGAAGTCGAAAACAAGTTTCGTTACTGACAAAAATATGATGTCAAATGCATAGCTTTTGGCAAAGAACATTTAAAATATCCCTTGGATAAGGTCGAGTAAGTTTAAAGTCTTAATCGCTCTTAAAAACAATTTCCATAACCCCAAGTAGCGAGGTGTACTACTAAAAAACATCGGACACCTTTTTTTTTAATTATTTAAAAGAAATAAATAAATAAATAAATTTAAAAAATAAATAAATAAATACAAAAATAAAACAAGCTAGTCTTAATTGCTCTTTAAAAAATCCCAAACGGCGTGAAACTTAAAGCTCTTAAGCATTAATTGCTATTAAACACCTTTTTTAGATTAAGTAGAAATTTAAAAATAAATACAAACATAAAACAATCGAGTCTTAACCGCTCTTCAGGAAAAATCCTGTAGACTTAAACCGCGAGATTTATTACCAAACATCGGACACCTTTTTTTGATTAGTTAAAATAATACAGACATCAAAAATAAATAAATAAATAAAAAAAGGAAATAAAAAAAGAAGTAACAAAATATTCAAGTTAAAATTTAAAAAATAAAGTTGGAACCTTTTGCTCGTACATTTCGACGAGAAATGAATTAATAGGTCCTAGAGCTGGGCAGCTGACAAATATGGACTTTTGGCTTGACTGGAAACTCCCAGACTGCTGGGGCTTTAATATTACGTTTTTGGACTTGTAGTAGAGGTGGAGAAACGTCAATGAAACATCGAATACAAAGAAAAATATTCTTGTAAAATAAATTTTTAAAAATTAAATCAACTTAATATAAAAATTGTATGGTTGATGTCATACAGTAAAAAACATAGGCTTTAATGAAGACTCAAAATAAATGATTTAAAAATAAAATATTTTATAAATGTAAAGGAATTTCTGATATCAACTACTAGTTTATTATGTGAAAACATGCAGAAACAGTTATTACCGGAATTTACAATTTTCTTTGTATTATTTTTTTTATTTAAAGCCACTTTTTCTTACTTTAGTAGTGGATCAAAAACGCATATGTACATTGTACATACATACATATGTATGTGTGTATTAGGTGGTGTGGATTTTTGAAATTTTCTGTAGTTTCCAATTCTGGTGGACGCGAAAATGTTTGATTTTTTGGGAGTACTTTGACTCGCGAGTCTTTTGTTTTGGGCTCTAAAATTATATATTTTTATCTTCTTACCAGATACCCATAAGGTACAAGATGTATGTAACAGGCAGAAAAAGAAACAACAGATCTCAGAGACTATAGTAGCTTGAACTAGCAAATTTGGTGACAACATTCCTATCTCTTTCACATGTTTAGTCGATTCACGAACCATGTGGTATCAGTGGGTTGAAACTGTTGCATTTAAATTTATTTCTACGTTAAATTTATAACATATATTAATTTTTTTTCTTGATTGAGGTAATCCTTTGGAAGTGTCTTGGGAAGATTTCAAAAAAATCATAAAGGTTGCCATATACTGATATGGGGTTGCTTAACGGTACGATGTTGTGGCCAATTTTCGAGGCTGAAAATATAATGACTGCCAAGGGATGCGAATTCATATTGAAAACAGTTCTGTTTCCTTCCCTATTATGAAGTGTAGAATCGTCTGGTATACCCTTGTATACTAAGAATAATCTATGAAATCCGAAGCCCACTCCATTACCCAAATAAATAACTTTTTTGGTTTATTTTTAATTTGCCTTTGTTGAACATTTACTTGCGCACATACACACCACAATTAATATATGCATAGGCGTAATATTCAATGGATTTACTTCTGCTAATTTGATTTACTTATACGAGAACTTTTCTAGTAAATACTGCAATAGCACTAAAAAAAATTTACTAACTTAAAAACAATTGATGGAAATATATGATGCAAAAGTTTTTCGTAAGAATATTTTTTGTTTCTGTTTTTTTTTTGTTTTCGAAAAATTAATCATGTAATAATAATCATAATAATAATAATAATAATAATAAAATAAACACAGACATTTGTAGTACACTTAAAAGTAGTGGATCGAGACCCGAAGTGCTTTCAAAATTTTGCTCTGCTTTTGTTGTTGTGTGTATAAATTACAATTAATGATTTTTCGGGTTTGTTTTGGTTTCAGTTTGGGGGATCAGCATATAGCCTACAGCGTACATATATCGGCTTGAGGACTCTCCGGTTCTTAGGGTTCTTAGGGTTTCCAGCTCCCAGATTCTCCATCTTACGCCGCCTTCTCCTTCTTGTGCTTGAACTTGTTTTTGAGGAGGCCGGGCAACAGCGAGGCGCAGGCGCAGACCATCAGGATGCCCATCGAAGTCCAGGAGAAGGCCTCGCTCGAGCTGGTCATTTTTTGGAGGGTCTTCCCCGCCTGTATGGCAATGACCGAGGGCGGTGCGACACCGCAAAAGGTTCCCAGGGCGAAAATGTGCAGCGGCACTCCAATCACCGGCGACGCCAAGTTGATGAACCAGTTGGGCAGGATCGGCGTCATGCGCAGGAATAGCATGTAATTAAACAGACTGTCCCGGTACTCCTCCACGTGCTTGGACCACTCGCTGGTCTTCTTTGGCCAGAAGTGGCGGATCAGGCGACGTCCCACCAGATTGGAAAGTGTGTAGCATAGGGTGGCGCCCAGCGCCGAGCAGAAACAGATCAGGAACAGGGCTATCGGGAATTTGTACAGGAATCCGAGCAGAATCGACAGGAACAGCGATCCGGGAATGGCGAATGTTTGCAGGCTATAAATGGATTTCAATTGGGTCAAGGCAACCAGTCGAAGGCGGTAAGATCTGAATAAAAGCCAAAAACTTATGTACAGTATATACTGGCTGGGAGCCAACACACATTTCAATGTTCAAAGTCAATTCCTTTTACCTTCGCGAACTAAACTGAACTAAAACACGAACAAATTCTCTTTGCGAATGATCACTGTGCTTGGGATTAACGAAAGATTTGACGGTCAGTTGAACGCGTGCTCGGGCACGGGCTGTGGGCGGCTATTAATAGCAGCGAAGACCTGACAATGGCACCCCCATCGCAACGAGGATCCCCAAGATTTCCCCGAAGAATCGAATCAGACCACGTATTGTGCAGATGTCCGATAACGGCATCGAGCACTCTTGTCTACTCCCTCCCTCTTGGGGAAAACACATACACACGCATACACACTGGCGATCACAGCTGCTTTGAATAATTGCGAGACAATAAAAAATAGTACTTGCTTTGGCTATTGCTGCTTGCCTTGGTTGGGGGGGGGGGCTAAAAACGCAATTAAATTTGTGAAAAAGAGCACAAAACAAACTACAGACGACAACAAAAACGTATTATGTCCAGCTCAGCTGATTTCTTCAGCGAAAACAGCAACAAACACAAAGAATGCGTCACACGAGTGTCCAAAGTCGATTTGGGAGGGAGCGAGAGGGATGGCGCTTGGTACGGACAGTGCATTAGGCTGGACCTATGACTCAACTTCAATGAAATTTTATTAAGCAGCGCCTACACTAATGATTAAGATCTCGTTTTGTCGAAATATATGAGAAATTTCCTTTTTTTTAAATCATACGTAAACTATCCATTTCAATAGTCTGTAAAATTACATTATCGGACAATAGAAATGAATAACAACTTTTTTTTAGTATGTTGGGACGGGTCCACCCTAGGAATGCACGTCCAGCACGGAGAGCACCTATAATGAGTGCGTGTGAGAGAGTTATTCAGTGTGGGAGCGCGAACGGGAGAGCGAGTGCATGCGACACCTAGCAGCACCTATACAACAGCTGTGCTGTGCGCGCACGTTCTACGGGTGCCATACCCCGCTTCCTGGTGCCATCTCGCTCGCACCCGCGCTGAGTGTACGGAACTACCCACGTAATTAATATGCATACTACATAAATGTGAGGCGATCGGCGGTGATCGTGCATTAATTAAGCCAAATACAAATGTACGACCGGCCGTGAATAGTTTGTGCCGTCTGTCCGTATGTCTGCCTTTTTCGGTAATCGGGTCAAGGTTATCGTCAAACAATAGAATTCTTATCTAATAGGCGGCCGATTCTAGACATTCGATTTTCGGTAGCTAAAATAGTTGGGTGTTTGCATTGGAAAAGGATACAATACGTAGGCGACCACGACGCCGAACATCACTTCAAAGTAGTACATATCCTTGTAGCGATCGAGGACTTTGGCCAGCATCTTAGCATCTTGGATATCACGGGGTATTTTCAAATGTTGTTTTTCCGACCTGCGAAGAGAATAACAAAAGCAACAAGTCGGGGTGTAAACACTTTTGCTTATATGGGTGGCAAGTGGCGTGACTTGGCTTATGTGTGTGTGTGTGTATATGAGTGTATCTGTAAACCCTCTCGCTAACAGTGTTGTTAATTCCGCCATTTTTCAGCTACATCTGGCTTTAGTTTGGGGTCTAATAGTTAACTGGTAAAATATTAGCTATTTACTACAGATAATGAATTATTTAATAGTAATATTGTTTGAATATTTTAAAATAAATTTGTAGTATTTTTTGTCTAAGCTTTTGTTAAAGTTGCCAATAAATCCGTAAATTAAAATTACTTTTACAATAATACTCTTCTTCCTCCAAGAAATGATAACCTATAGCTATTTATAAAAATTATTTTAGCTTCTGCTATATTTACTCTCAGAAAACCCCCTTGAATATGGGCATGCACACTTTAGAGATAGTGCAAAGATAACCGATTTTATAATGTCATAAAAAATATTGATGTAATCATTATAATCATTCGGTAACTATTGCAGTTGCCTTATTATTTTTTATGTACGCATATCTACAAAACAGTAAACAAAAGTGCCAAAAGCAAAGACTAGCCAGATAAGAACAATTTCACAACATCATCAATTATCGACAAAAGAAAAGCAAAAATAAAGTAAGGGGGGGGGCTCAACCCCTTGATACTTCTGAATAAATGCGAAGCCGCAAGTTGTGAGCGAAAACAAAAAAAGAAAGATTATGCGATGAGTTTGCAATTTTCTCGCAAATTAAAATTTAACGAAATGGAATTGATTTTTTACAAAACATATGTATGTTTTGAACTCTCAGGAAATTGATAACGTATTGTTAGGTACATTTGCTGATTAGTAGTTTTTGTGTTTCGGTTTAAGAACAATCAATCCATCCAAGTTCTGAATTAGCTTATTCACTACCAAGATTAGGCAAGCGCTTAGTAAGGGGCAAAGTATTTAACTTAAACTTATAGACATTATTACCGAGATAGCTGGAAGATCTATTATGTATTTTGCTAAGATGTTTGAAGGCATTATGCTATATTTAAGTTATGATCTCCTTCTTGGTATGGGTGTACCATACATACTGGCTTTTTGTTCTGAACGAGCACTACTAATAACTAAAAGTTAATCCATATACAAAGAACTACAGCACTTGAGGTGATTATTATAAACAATTTCAGACAGAACTTGGTTCTCTATATCTCAACAAATATCCATAGATACATATATGTATGCTCTAAAGCCCTGCTAGCTTGAGAAGTAATTCGTGAAAATAAAATGTGAATTTTGAAGTAATTTCTTGGGAAACAAAGCCATTTGCTTTCTGTGACGAATATTCGTGTGATTATTACTGTCATTTGTTGTTGGATATGATCTAGCTACTTTTAGCGGATCGTTTGGCGTCATCTCTGCTCGCAAATCAACCGAGACCTGCGCGCACACACACACTGGCACACCCGCTCGACTTTTTTTTTACACCTCTCAGGTGCACGAATGCGCTTGGGACACATCATCCGTGGAGATGGGGCTCTAATTGAGCCAACTTACGCGTTCAGCTCGGGGAATATGGCGTAGACATAGCACATGGTGGCCAGGCTGGCCACAAAGATCGCCGCCACGATGACCAGGGACTTCTTGGTGGCCTTCTTCTCGTCCGGCGACATTGCCTGCTTTTGTGGCGTGGCCTGTTGCTGCTGCTGCTGCTGCTGTTGGGCCTGGTCTTGCTCCTGCTGCTGCAGTTGCTGTTGTTGTTGTTGTTGCTGTTGCTGCACCTGCTGCCCCTGCGACTGGTCCTTCGAAGGTTTGTGTCTACCGTTCCGCAAATTCAAAGAGCTGCCAGCGCTGCCGTTCAACTTTGACATCTTATCGAGGTTGTCTGGAACAACGTGAAAAGAAGTGGTTATTTCACAGATTAGACACTACACCGTTGTTCTTTTTCATCCACCTCTTCCTCTTTGCCCAGCTGATAAGCCCAGGTAGAAGAAGCTAAATCCAAACTCACCCACACTATTGCAGCAAGACATTGCGGTAAAAAGAACACAACTCACGGGAACAGGAACCAAAATGAGCACGGCTTCAATTTTACAAGCACAATTTTTGACACATTTAGCGTCTAAGCAATTTATCAATTGTTGTTATTCGCCTCTGTGTTCGTCTGTGCTCCCGCGTGTGTGTGTGTATTTGCGCGCCAGCAATAATTGTTGTTCTTGTTGTTGTTTTCCTCTCTATCCGCGTGCGTCAGTGTGTGTGTGTGTACATGCACAACGAATTTAATCAATATTGTAAAAAAAATATTTAAAAAAATTGCCAAACGAATTATTCAGACAAAACAGTCGTGTTTAGCGGAACACTCAGTTTTTTCTTAGAACTAGGCGTTTTGAGAAAAACTTATGAGACGCGCGCTCTCGCTGAAAAATAATAAATTTAACTATTTAATTTCGGAGACAGTGTGCCCGTACCTAGGCCCATACGAAAAACCACACTCTGAAAAATACACCTAAAAATGCCACAGTGAAGTTGCTGTGGGACAGTTATCGATGTTTCAGACCGTGGAGTGAAACTTCGCTACAAAAAATTCATAAATATTTTAAATTCAATTGCCGATTTCCTTTTAATAGTAAATAATTAAAGAACATGGACGAGAATAGGAAAGTACATTTATTTTTCTTATATTTACAAAAACAAATTGTATACGGGTCCGCTGAAATTGTCCGCGTATCGATAACTTATAGAAAATAAGAGACACAAATGCTTTTCTTAAACATTAATGTATTGTTTTTGGGATACAAAAAAAAAACTAAGTCTTAATGTTTAGGCATCCGCCACCGTCTTATTCTTCAGTTGACGGTACAGTGAAACCATCTTGTTGCGCTCGCTTTCAAGCATGGAACGTGTGGCCGCCGGGAGATCCCTTCGCTTGCCCTTCATCTGTGCCTTGGTGGGCGCCTTGAAGGCCACCTTGGATTTGGCTGCCACCTTTAGCCCACTGCTCCCTTGCTCCGACTGATCCGCCTCGGCTGCGGTAGGATTCAGCATAGATTTCAGAAGGAGATTGGATTTGCGTCCCGGCCGTGGCACAGTCTCGTTCTTGGGCGCCTTCCGAGGCAGCGTCTTTAGCGTTGGTGGCGCATGAACGATCTCACCGAAGGCGAAAACATCTCGCTTATATTCCGAAGGACCGGCGCTTTGCACGTTCTCGGAATCCACCTCGTCCTTGGCCTCCTTGTAGGCTCTCTTTATCAGTTCCCTGCTGGTCTTGGCGTCCATTGTGGTCTTCTGGGGGGCATTATTGGCCTTTCGCCGACCATTTTTGCCAGCAGCTAAGCGTCGCTCCTTTTGTTTCTGTTTGAGCAGCTCGTCAATCTCATTTTTGGGCCTCTTCTGGACCGTAATCTCTCCGGTTTTTGGGTTTCTAATCACATTGACGCCATACTTGGCCTCGTACTGAGCCTCGCGCACGGAGGCACTGGTGATGCGGTTAACACGACGCAGATAATCCTCGTCCGTTTCATTGGCAAACTGTTTGATATTTCGCACTTCTTTCGCCGAGGAGCTGCCGCTGGCTTTGGCCCCAGGCGCCGATTTTGGAATATCCTCCTTGCCAATGTCACCAAGTTTCACCTTCTTGCCGCTTTTGGTGGCATCAGCTAGTTGCTTGAACTGGCGGAACTTGAAGGACACCTGCTGCTCGTCCTTCTTTACGGGCGGATTGTTCGTTACTTTGGAGAGTCTGGAAATATATTGGTGTGCTTTTAATGGGTGTTTCTAAATGATTATGGCCCGTGTGCGTACTTCTTCTCCTTCTGCTCCTGTTGCTTGAGGGGATCGCGGATGCCGTGGTGCTTGCGCACTGGAATTTTCCGTTTCCTGGCCATTATTTCTTCGTAGTTTGCAGCGAACTCGTGGTTTTATTTACAAAAATTACGATAACAATGGGGCTACGTATCAACTATGATATCGATAGTACTATCGGTAGTATGTTGGTGGGAAGATAGAGGTGGACAAAAATCAATGTCTTAAACTAAATAATAATATTTATTTTTGTTGTAAAATATCTTTAAATTAAGAAGTTGTATGGCTTATATTATACAAAAAATCAAAAGTTTTATTTGTAGAGACAAATTTAATAAGATAAGTATCAAATTTTTAAAAGGAATATCTGATAGAAAAATAGATTGAATTTTCGTAAAAAAGGACAATAATACAAAATGTATACTTAAATGTATTCAAAATGAAGTAGTTTTCAGAGAAGGAAACAGTCTTTTGTACTTTAAAAAGGGACTTCCTTTAGGATTTTCTTGAGGAATTTTACTATTCAAGTCTACTTTTTTGACTTCCTCTTATAATGTATCGCGGGAATGGATCGTACTATTTCGACGATCCATTTTTGGTGATCATGCGCGTTCAGCAGAACTATCGAAAGGAATCCAGTGACCAGTTCCAATCTCGTTCTGCTGAACGCATCCGATATTTTTTGGTATTTTGAATATACACAAATTTCATTTTTCATTGCATTGATTGTGATTTTTGTACTCAATTCTCTGAGTCATATCAACGACTTAAATAATTTAACAGCCCTGCTTACAAATGTTATATATTTGTACAAACAAGTGGAAATTATCCAGCATAACAGTATTTAAGTATATTTGCGTGACCTTAGCTCGGTGGTATATTATAACGGTCAGTCAACGGTCATACTATTGGCGTCGACAGAAATTTTTTTAAAAAGCAAAGACAAAGACCGCCGATCGGGCGACTTTGGCTCTCGGTTGCGATTTTCCGAACGCGGATTTTAAACCATTGCTCCCCACCGGTACTTGTTGTTCTGATCCCACAATATCCCAACTTCGCCACCGCCTCCTACTCCCCACCCACAAGCAACAACAACAACGACAACGATCTCACAAAAGAGAGACAAATAAAAACAATGCGTACGCGAGCGCCTTAGTATGTGTGTGTCCGAGGTATTCCGCAAGTGATTCACTCGGCGAAAATCTGAAGGAAAAGTAAATTAAACAAGCCAAAGTTAGTGAAAATGTGTCAACTAGGGATCGGTCAATAAGAGATCAGTGCAATATGCGTGGGAAATCGTCCTGACCTGGAAACTCTCTTCCACTCGCTGTTCACTCTCTCTCTCTCCCTGTCCGCACATCTCTTTGTTTTCGTTGTTTTTTGTTTTTTTGTTTGTTGTGTTGTGAATAACGAAATATTTAACCACGCATAAATTGCATACGAAACGAGGAAAAAGCGAAAGGTAAAAAAGAGTTTTTAACATTTTATGGTATTTCTTTCTTTCTTTCTCCCTTCCCTTGTGCTCTGCTCTTTCTTATTTCTATTATGCGGGTCTCGTTTTATCTTTCAGCTGCAAAATTTCTCAAATACACGTTATAATCAATCCATCGGGGGATAGGCTATATGTATGTATGGATGTGTGTATGTTGATGAACTGATAGTTGACACACATATGTTTGTATGCCTGCGCACAGATCGCTTCTAACTGCTTATCGCTCCCATTCTGCCAGACAGAGAGAGAGAGAATGCGAGAGGGAGCGGCGCTGCCCAATAGTTGCGACTCTTTTTCACCTGTTGTCGTTGACACCAAAAGAGCCACAAGTGTCTGGCGTCTCGCTCTCGCACACATTTGGCACATTTTGTTGCTGTTGTTCTTAATTGTTTAGCAATTAAAGCAATTATAAACATATTAAGCCAACAAAAATCGACACACATTCTCCCGATTTGGTTTCCCTTTAACTTTCGCAGCCGATCGCACCACCAATAAGAGATCAATTCCAATTTGTTTTTAGGTAACTTCCAAAATACACAGACCATTAGATGAATTAGTTGTAAATAATGGGTAAAAGCCTAATTAATTTAGCTTCAAAATAAATACTTTTCCCTCTCCAACAACTTTGTCTTTGAAAAAGAAATTGTTTATTTGAATTTTATTTTATATTTCTTTCAAATTTTCACAAATTTGGTTTATTTTTGATAAATGTATAATAATAAAATAATAATGCTCTATGTAGATCCCCACAAAATACGATTATCCTTTCGATTTAATTTTCGTATAAAACAATCCAATTATTAAATTTCAATACATTTTCAAAACTCTTAAAACTGTTTGTGTTTACAAAAATAGTTCTTTTATTATAAAAAACAATCATTATACAACATAAAAATATTAATATATATTTATTTAATAGATTTAAGCATGAAAAAATCATTTTTAATATATTCATCTGTTTTATACGCCTAATTATTTACACATTCCTAAAGTTTATTTTGAATTTAAATGTTTTTCCAATTTAAAAACTTAAATATCGATTTCAAGCTTACATTTCGGTGTTATTTAACTTTTAAATATAATTATAAAACAAATTATTTTTGATAAGCATGATAATTGCTAAATTACATTACACACTTATAGGCACATTTAAAGCTCTCTTTGTTTTATAATTCCCATCGGGTTATAGAGAGAGTATCGGATACTGATGAGGAAGGGATGGCTCCCCTCTGAAACAGCGGGCTTTGATAAAATCTTTAAGAGTTTTTGTTGATGAAAACGTTAAGGAGTTCAACGTTCTAACTCTTCCTATTCTTTAACCTTTAATGGTAATCCAGGTAATCAAGTGTCTGGCTCCCGCTCACCTCTTACCTCTCACCTCTCACCTGTCACCTTTATGTTCTTGCCCTTTCTTCTACTCCGCCGTGGATATATTCCCCATGTGAGCGTATGTTTTTCTGTGTGTAAATCAAATCACAAATCGATGGCCACATGCACACGACAAAAAATGCTGTCAAACAACTTGGAAATCGAGTCGCGATCTCCCGCAGCTCCCCGCCGCACACCCCATATTCTTCCCCGTACATCGCGCTTATATAATTGGGGCCATGGAAGCGTTAAGCGCGAGTGTTAAGCTTTCTGTGCCCATTTCCTCCAGTTTTTTTTTGTTTTTTGCACTATGCTCCATGAATATGATCCAGGAATAAGCGGCGAACAGTTAAGTCAGCTTATTTTACTGTCGCAGCTCTCTTATCGCATTAATAAACATAAACAAAAACCGAACTTAACTCTGTTCGTGAATCACAAAGACAGGCAAAGAGTTGACACTGTGAAAAATAGTATAAAATCCATAAATTTCTAGTAAGAAGTACAATTTAAACCAAGTTATCCCTAAAATATGTATAAATATATAGATTTCTTGTTTCAAAAATTGTGTTAACTTCCCACAGATATAATATAATAGTATCCAATTTACCATATAAATTTTTATTATATCACTAGCATATTATCTGAATTTTTCTCAGTGCTAAAAGTTGCACTTGGTCCATGGAAAATGCTGCAATTAGCAGAAATGCAAACAAAGACAACAAAAGAATGAAAAGCATGAAACATGAATAGGGAGAGCAGAACGCCAGTGAATCATGCGAATAAATGGCGATCCAATTGCAAATGCTCATGACTGCCTCACCAAGCACTCATTTCCCGAAAGAAATATAAATTTGCATGAAATATAGTCACTTTTTTTTGACAAATGTATACATTATTTTGGGCATTGCAAATATTATCGCAACGGAAGTAGGCCTTATTAGATGATATAATTGCGTATTTATTCAGCAAAAAAAAAACAACAAAAAAACTAGAGCAATGTGCAGAAAGTCAGCCAAGCGAACATACTGTTCATAAGAATGTTTTGTTTTTGATTTTGTTGTAAATTGTTATTGTAAAATATCAGGATTAATAATCTATTCAAAAAATTTATAATTCATATTATCACATTCAACTCTTAAAGTTTAACTTTATTCTTTGTTTTTATTAAATGATTAGTTATTATCTTTTAACTCGCCTGGAAATATAAGCATCATTATTAAGCTATAAACCTATAAGTGAATTACAAAACTGCTTTTAATCCAAATATTTACACTGAACACTACGCGAAATAAGCACAAAATTAAACATATTTTGTAAACATTAAAAAAAGTATCTTTCGCAATGTGGATAATGGATAATTTTAGATCGCTAAACCATATTTATTTATGGCTCATAAAATAGAAAAAGTAAATGAAATCAATCAAGAAATATGTACAAATATAATCTTGGCTTTGTGGTTAATGCTTGACCTCAAGAACCAGAGATTTCTGGAAAAAAAAATCCAAGAATTCTTTAGCAATTTTCCACAATTAAAATTGATTCAAAACAAATGGAAGCATTCAGGACAGCCGCCTTACCTATAGCTTTCAGTTTTCTTTCCCAACAGAATTATTATTAAGATTTCCCATTGGGCAATCCATCAACATATTGGTGTCGTCGATATTTGTTTACATTGATAAGCAAGCAAGTGGAGCTTTGATTTCTGAAAACCATTCGACGACAATGCCGATTCGAATAAATCCCAAATTGTAGAACCCCATTTTCCGAGGGTGTATCGTCGGTCATTCATGGATCTACATACATGTCCACTCATCGCTCGGCATATTCGCCATACAATTATCATCGTCGCTGGCTCGTCATTGTTATCGCCACTATAAATACGAACGATATCTGCTAACGTGTGTATATAGCGCGCGGGTTCCATACTATATAATATATTTGTGGTGCGAATACTGTGCCATGCGCACTCATATCGCAACGTGTGACACATTTTGTATATTTAAACTACATTTTACAAATTAAGTTTTAGCCTCCGAGGGATCTATAGTATATGTACTTGAAGAATATAAATAAGAAGAAATCGAGTTTCTGTGTTTCGAAACTGTGGGTAGCCCCTTATTGAAACACATTGATTGGGATGAATCTACTGTGGCTTTTGATAAATTTCAACTCAACTGCCTAATTTGTGTTTTTTTTTTGTTCTAAGGTGTAAATATATCTAAGTTAAATATTATAGAGCTCTGTCAGGTTAAAATGTAATCTAAAAAGCAATAGTTAGACCTAAAACTGGCTCAAACTGCTTTTACAAAATGTGTCAAAGAAATGACCTTTGTATCCTTTAATGCTATGAAACGCACTGTTCAAGTATATACATTGCCGCTGAATTGAGCAACTGTATGTGGATTTATGATTGTATGGAGCAAAACAATTGATTCACTTGGTCAGCACTCACAGAATGCGAATGCTCGTCGTCGTGTGAGAGCGTAATATTTAAAAATTTGATTGCTTGGAGAGGAAACCTGAATTAATCATCGATCAAGCTCCCGAAAAGCGGACACGAGGAGCGGTGTCGTTATAGTTATGGGTATTATATTTCCGGGAAAACAATAAAAACATATCATAGGAGGGAGGGTTGGCCCGATCTAATGTGACTCATCCATCCATCGCTCGCGTTCAGCAAGTTCATTCTTCCAACTTATCCGGCGCAAAATGCAAACAGAAAGGCTATGTAGCGACAATAACACAGATACAATGAGCGTATAAACAAAATAATCGAGGCTAAGGGAAGTGAAAAAGAACTCCCATTTGAAGTGGGGCGACGCGACCACTTAAGCGCCAACGTCCATTCTTTTTAAGGGGTTTCACCATACCCATCTGATCCGATCTGGTCTGGTCTGGTCTGGAGCTCACTGTGCAAAGTTGAAGAGTTCAGGGAACTGCAATAAAGCGAAACAATTGAAGGGCCAGAGGAATTAACTTCAAGTCTAGCATAGGGAAAGTGATGTAAACAAGTTTAAAATGGCAGATCCTTGACGTGTTTTAGCGATATTTTGCCTTAGTTTAAACTTTTAGTTTACTGACTAACTAGATTTTATAATCTCTGTAGAAAAAAGGACAACAAAATGCAGGCAAAATGCTTTTTATAACCTGCAACTCATTCTTTTAATTCGTATTCAATCTTTGGACTCTGTAGTGTAGATACTGTATCGATATTTTACACGACTACCGATACATAAATTGATATTTGAAGGGGCGATATATGTGCGATAAATCGATATTCTGTTTATGTAACGTATCTGTAATGTAATAAGTTAACTGTACCAAAGAAAAAGAAGAACTTATGTTATTAAAATGCTTTTTTTTAATGTTTTAAATATTATCGGTACAAATAGAAATTAATTACATAAAATAGTTTTATATTTTAAGGTTATATCGCATATATATTTCGATATTTAAAATGTTGATACATTTATCAACTTCCCAAGAATTCTATATCAAGCATTTTTGTGGCTATACCATTTCCTTTTCCCAAATATGCCTGCTCAGTAGTTCCGGAAGCCTTTATTATTGATATATAATCCCTGATCTTGAACCCTATATTTGCTGATACAAATAACGGCAAAAATAATCGAAGAATTGCTGATCAAAGGCGCTCGCACTCAAGTGAAGCAGCTTCGATATTGTTTATTTAAATCGTTGTTCCATTCCAACTGAATAAACAGTCGGCGGGGACTGAAATCGGAATACAACCGAAGAAAAAAAAATAATAAACCCAAAAGCGCTGACTTTGAAAGCGGAAAGTGAAAGTTTTGGGTTCGAGTGGGGGGAAAATTAATGATGACCGATCGAAGAAGGGAATGTCGATCGATGGACAAGAAGAAATGCAAACACGTGTCTTTAATTTCCGCAATCTCCGTTTATTTTATTTGACTTGTCTCGTAGAGTAATTTTCCACTTAAAAATGCTAATTGCTAAGCGTAATATAAATCTAAATAAATTATGCGATAATAGAGCTAATTTGTTGGGCTAATTAGAGTAATCCAGACGCCTTCGAGCCAGCGCCAATCGCATAAGTCTGCGCCGCTCCAAATCCTGCAATTGTTGCTGGACGAGAAGTCGATGGAGTAACTCCACTTTGGCATATTCGGCGGCCTTCCGCTGGACCCGCTGCTGCTGCTCCTCGACAAAGGATTCCATGGTCTTGGTTACCATATTGCAGTCTGGCCGATTGTCCTCCTCTTTGTGAGTCTGGGATTTGTGTTTCCAGTTTCCAGTGGTCCGAATGAACTGCAGTATTACGACGATGAGGTTGCTCCAGAATATCAGCGAGTTATAGTAGAATTTGGAAATGGTAACGAACATGTTCACAACTTGGTTAACTGGAGAGATGTGTGAGGAATGTAGGGCAAGTTAAGAGTTTATATACAGCCAACGATGGCCTAATGGGGCTACCTAAAGTATTCGATGAAACCCTTTCCAGGTACCACCCCTAATAACCTAGATTTTTGGGGTATACCGGGTTCAGGTACTACATCAAAGTTTTAAAGGATTATGTAACAGATCAAGCCTGGTTTTTGGGGTAATCCTAGGTAAATTTTTTTGGGTCTACCCTGATCGGTTTCTTTTAATCTTTATTTACCTAACTTGAAAGGTTATATTCCAACCCGAGCTCGTAAAATGGGCTCACTCCCTTTGATCATTCGACTTCTCAAACAAAGAGAATGACAAGAAACTTGAGAGAGTGTTACCAAACACTCTCTACCTACTAAGACGCCAAACGCCATACAACTTTTTTGTACACGCATTTTTCGTTTAGGACATTGCGAAACGTCCTAGCAAAGACGGTTCCCATGGAGACAGAGAGAGCGCGCCCAATACCCGCTCTTCTGTACGCACACAAGCAAGCGCATTCTCTTTTTAAATTTTTACGCTCTCAACTTTGTGAGAGCGGAGAGAACGCGATTTTCGCCAGAAACAGAAAAAATGGCTTGCATGTGACACTTCAAATGTATGGTCGTTACTCATCTTAGTAATTCTATCGTCTTTGGTGTTACCAAGTTAATAAAACATTGATTTTATTTATTAATGAATTAGTTAACAAATATCTCTCTCTCTCCATTTGTATTTTAAGACTTTGCCATGGAACAGGCGCGTCCCGTGCCCGCACCCCGCCGCCTCTATCCGGAACTGAGGCCCGCCAATTACGAGAACATTGAGATCCGGAGTCCGAATAATATAGGCCAAAGTAATCCAGGATGCAACAGTGCCAACAGCAACCACAACAACAACAACATCAACATCAAGAAGCTCAACATAAATGCCGAGAATCTTCACGGAAATTGTGCAGACAAAAAGCTGCCACCGAGTGGTCAGAACAAGTTGATCCTGCAGGAGAATAACTGCGATGCCCAGCAACCGATTTATGGGCCAGATGCCAATGAGAATGTCCAGGAGCCAGTGTATGCCACGCCGAAGCCCGCTCCGCGCCAGCGAATGCCAACGGAATCGCAGAGCGGCCCCGAGGCGGGCGATCCCGAAGAGGAGGCTGTGCCCCTGCGCATCCTGCGCGCTGCTCCCCAGGTACCGCCCAAGCCCCTGAACATCCAGCCCGACGCGCGATCATCGGTCTGCAGCGAAATGTCCACCACCAGTGCCATTACCCAGGGCAGGGCTGACGAGGAGCGGGACGGATCGCGGTACGCGTCCAATGTGTCACTGGACTGCAGCGAGAGTTCGCACAGCGGCAAGTTCAAGTCGCAGTCTCCCGGGTACGTAGACGCCGTCGATTCATCATCCATCCATAAGTCGCAGGAGCAAGGGGAGGATCCAGAGGATGATCGCTCGTCGTCCTCCTCGGGGGAACAGTCCGGCAGTAAAGACGATGGCGATGACGATGACAAGTAAACTTTGACCGCAATTCTTCCAATTTTTTTGGTTTTCTGTTCCCTTTCCACACTATCCCCTGGTCTCTTTTTGGATCTTCCCATAGTTTTGTAAGCTGGTGGTTTGCGGTGGAAACTAACCCTTAAAACAAAGACTTTACTACTTACAAAGACGCCGAACACCATACGATTTTTTTGCACACGCACTTTTTTGGGTAGGTCATAGCGAAACATCCTATCAAAGACGGGTGCCATGGAAATAGAGAGAGTTTTTGCAATCTCAAGAGAGTGGCGTCCAAACAATTTTGTCGCATATTTTACGCTAGATTTCAGTGGCATTGTTTTTGTAAAGTTTTAAAAAACATAATTGAAAGTGCCGCGGGAGCTAAAAGAGCCACTGTGTGCCCATCTAGGGAATACAGACATTTTTGAGGTATATTTTGCAATTAACATTGATTAAAAATTAACCTTAAACAGGGAAATATATTTTGATTACTTCGGATTATATTTTATTAAATTATTTTATTAATTACACACAAAAAAGGTAGCAATTCTATTATTTTTATAATAAATTATAATTGAATTCGTTTCAATTTTAAAAAACATTCAAGGAGTTTTTTACAATAATAATTGTGTTATCCTTTAAATATTATCTATTTAATTTATAGGCATACTCTTTTTTTGCTTAACAAACCCCAGTTAAGAAGTGGGTTAAGGCTGATTATATTTTTTTAAGCAAAGCAAAGTCACCTTATCATCCATAAATATATATAAACAGACAACTGATATAGGTATAATTTCTTTTTTTTTTTGGCTTTCGGATTCTTCAGTAATAAACACACAAAAACTAAAGTTTACTTTCGGGTAAATATTTAAAATAGCAAGCAAACATTTACTTGGTTTTGCCATTGTACTAAAAAATTGCTAAGGTTGTTATCTTTTTAATTTTTTATTTTTGCGGCTTTCTAGCACCCAAAAATATCTTATCGACAATTTGAAATTACTTGAAAATGCCATAAAATGGGGCTACCCTCAAGATTACCCCTAGAATGGCCAGCTGTTTGCCTTAATCACTTACATATCACCAAATTTTGGATACACTTCATCCCCGCATTTGGTAATTTATTCCAAAGTTCACTTCCGTCCGCCCCTTGTGGCATCCGTAAATCAAGTTGCCGGCTGTCAAGATCCCCAATCCTTATAAATAGCCACCCTGTGGCGTCTCTGTTCAAGATCAATGACAAGGAGTTTTCTAAAAATACACAGATTGCTAGAAAAATCGGAAGTCTTTATGTTACTTAGGCATTCGAGAATAGTTTTCAAGATCAATCGTTGGGTGTCCGTGTGGAGGATAGGAAGGAACTACGACTAGCAGGAAATATATTCCAAAAATACTTGGTGCGTTTATTTTGTTTAAATCAAATCCGTAAAGCATTATTTTTAAGATCAATCCTTGGATATTCGTTTAGAGGATAGTAAGGAACTGCAACTTGCAGGAATAATATTCAAATTTCTCAATAAATCATTATTTTATTTATGATTTTTTTTATAAAATAATTTAGTTGGTTTTGCCCCCATATATCTTATCTCATACTTGCTCGGATATAATAAATAATTCTGGCTGATTACAAGGCTCCCTATAGTGTGTATATTTATTTGTTATTAGGATTCCGATTTCTATGAATCATGTTGTATTATTTTTCTTACTAATTCATGCACATTAATTACACTTTCTTTTAATTAATAATAATAGTTTGGGATTTTAACTTGGTTTAGTGGATGTTTTGGTATTTCTCAAAATTATATTATATATTTTAATCTTGTATATTTCTTAAGTTATATAATTTATGTAGCTGGGTTTATTTTCGGTTACTTTTCGTAGTTCTTTTAGGTGTTTTTTTAACATATTAAATTGTTCCTTAGTTGGTTTAAACTAATTCCCAAACAAACCTGAGGTTTAACCACCTTTTTTTGGAGTAATTCTTGGTTCACATTTACTAACCAAACCTTCAGGGGAAAAGGTCTTTAGTTGAATTCCAGAAATCCAGAATAAAAACTAAAAGATATATATACCATTCCAGCAACCTTTTGCGATCCCTGGGCACCACTTCCAAGATGCTGGGCGAAGCCATTGGCGAGCGCATCACATTCAAGGCCAAGGGTGCCAAGAAGCGGCTGGATAGGAACTTCAAGAGCTCCACGGAAGCCATTAGCAATCTGGGCGCCGATGCGGGCCGCAGCCTTAAGCATGCCAGCAAGCGTTTCGGCTCGAACTTCAGCAGTCTGGGCAGGACAAAGGACAAGGCGGACGGCGGTCTGAATGCAGGAGGATCCTGCGAAACGGATCTTAACAGACGCCAGACCATGCCCAATACGGAGGTCTTTAGCGCCATACAGTTCTCCAGTCCGCTGAATCGTAATGGAGGGCTGGCAGATCTAAGGGAAGATCAGGATGGTGGCTTGCACAGCAAGGAGGCGGCGGCGGCGGCGGCGGCAGCGGCGGCTAATATGGACGACGATGACGGCTGCTATGAGGTGCCCAAGACGCAGGGCAAGCCGCCCAGCTATGACGAAGCACTGCGAGCCCGTCCCTCGCCCAGTGCCTCGCCCATGTCCAGGAATCTCGCCCTGGAGGCGGCCCAACTGGTCCAGTTGCGCTCGCAGCGCCAGGTGAACGTTCAGTCCAGCAGCAATAGCTCCTCCACTGGCGATGAATCGCCGCATCCCCTGCCCATGCCCGCCTATCCGCCACCCCGCCTGTCCCAGCAGCCCGAGCAGTTCCGGCTGGACGCCCTACAGCCGCCGGTGCGGCAGAAGCGTCGCAAGAACTACGAGCACATTGAGCTGCGACGTCCGCCCGTGGACTCGGTGGAGCTGGAGGAGCTTAACCGGGCGGCGGCGGCTGCGGAGCGCGAGGAATCCCTGCTAATATCCGCCAAGATTGCAGAGGCGGAATCCAAGGCGCCGAAGCCGGAGCGCAGCGATTCCTGGGAGTTCTATGGCGACGAGGAGGGCGAGGATGGGGAGGAGCTGTGCGATGACTCCTCACCGGAACCCGTTTACGCCAACCATGAGGCCACCTATGGCAAGCTCTTTGAAATGGCCACAGCGGGCAGCAGTCGCAGCAATCTCCTCACGCCCAACCAGGCGGCCGAGCAGCAGCTGGCCTGTATCAGCGAGGATGCGGAAGAGGGAGCGGTGGGCGGTGTTCCCCTGCCGCAGGAATTGATCGAGGAGTTCGATCCGCTGACCAGCAAGTGCTCCACCCTGGCCAGATCGAACAAGAGCAACGAGCTGCTGCTCCTCGAGCACCTGCTCGAGGAGGACACCTATGGGACGGTGAAGCGTGAGCAGGACGATGTCAGCATGTGCACCTCCGAGGAGGAGCCGGCGCCCTCGACGACGAAGGAGCGCAAGCAGCAGCCGCAGATTGTGCACCAGAATGCCCAGTTGCTGAGCGACAGCATGGAGAACATGCTGGACTCCGACCCAGAGGCGGAGGCACGCGACGAGGAGCGGGCCAAGCCCTATCTCAGCAGAATGCCCGCGGTGGCCACCACCAAGGATGTGACCGTGGATTTGGCCAGTGCCTCGAGGAATCGCACCAATTGGTTTGTGGCGGAGAATGCTTCAGCAGGCAAGCCAACCGCCGGCGGTTCGCCCACTGAAGGTGACAGCCCGCCCACCTATCTGGAGGCCATTGGAGGCAGCGGCGGCGGCAAGGAGACTGCCACCAGCAGCCAGGAGAACCGCTCCACCATTGGCTCCCGCTTCAGGCAGACCATCAGCGCCTTCTCCAATGTGAAGCTGCGCATGGACGCCATGAAGCGGAAGGCCAGCTTCCGCACAGCCAATCAGCGCCAGTCGGACCTCAAGGTGGCCCTGCAAATGGTGCCGCGGCCCTGCCTCTCGCCCCTGCTCATCCGCTACGAGGGACCGCTGGTGCGCTTTCCCTCGGGCGTCGTGGAGGACATACTCAAGGAGATGCAGAACCGCAAGGCCATACTCAGGGAGCGTCAGTTCCAGACGTTCCTCGACCAGGAGATGAAGACGCCCCGAGAGGTGATACCCCTGGAAACGATCACCACGCTGCAGTGCGTGAGCAATAGTCGCGTCACCGACACGGCCACCCATTTCTACTGCTTCGAGGTGACGACCTCGCAGCCCAAGAACGGCAATGGGGCCGGCGATGCCATGTCCTCGAATCCCAATCTCCTGATGACCAGCAGCTCGTCGGGCAATGTCAAGCAGCAGCGCGTCTCCCATCTGTATGGCGTGGGCAAGGAGTCGGAGCGCAGCGTCTGGATGCAGAAGATCCTCGAGAGTCTCACGAATAGCCTGCCGGTGAAGTACACCTGCCATTACTATCGCGCCGGGTGGTGTTATCTCAAGGTGGGTATTGCCGGGGGTTTTTTTTTACTAAGATGACACACAACGTCTGGACACAGCGCTGGGTCCAGGCTCACTTGCCAGAGAGTCAGAGAGAGAGCGCGCTCTAGAGCCAGTCGCTCTCGTGTAGGTATACAGTGGCAGCCGACGACTGTATGCGTGAAATTCCTACGCATTCTACATCTGTACGCACACATGCAAGCGCATTCTCTTTTTAGATTTTAACGCTCTCAACTTTATGAGAGCGGAGAGAACACGAATTTCCCCTGAAACAGAAAAAATGGCTTGCATGTGACAATACCAATGTATGGTCATTACTCATCTTAGGAATTCTAGCTTTTGTGATTTCACTAAGTATTTTGTTATGATATTTAATCATCTCTCTCGTCTCCCCTCACAGAACTCCATCACCTCGGAGTGGAGTGGCACCTGGTTGGTGCTGCGCAAGAGCCAGCGACGCCTGATCTTTGTGAGCGAGTCCAATGGCAATGTGGAGAAGATGGATCTGCGCAAGGCTCGGTGCATAGGTAAGTGCAGGAAAGAAACTAAACAGGAACGATTGGAAATGGTCCCCTTCTTATACCCAAACAGTGCTCAAGGAGAGCGATGAGTCCATCGAAAATCTGCATGTGGAGAGCGGCCCCATGCTGATGATCGACTGTCCACCCTACGCCGTCTACATGATCATGAGCTCCGCCCGAGAGACCAAGATCTGGCGACACATCATTCGCGAGGTGGCCCACAACAATGGCTTCTCGCTGGGCGACCAACAATTAACCCGCTACGATGTCCCTGTGATTGTGGACAAATGCATCAACTTTGTGTACATCCACGGGTCCATGTCGGAGGGCATCTACCGCAAGTCCGGTTCGGAGAACTCAATGCACAAGCTGATGAGCGCCTTCCGGGCGGATGCCTTCAATGTGGAGATCACACGAAACGAATACAACGAGCACGATGTGGCCAATGTGCTGAAGCGTTTTATGCGTGACCTGCCCGAACGGCTGCTGGGCAAGCTCACCGATAGCTTTGTGTTTGTCACAGAGCTGGCTGTGGCCGCCGAAAAGATACCTATTTACCGAGAGCTGCTGGCCAGACTCTCAGCCATCGAGAGGGAGACGCTGCGCCGGATTGTGGGTCACCTGGTGTTCATAAGCTCGCAGCAGGCCAAGAACAAGATGAGTGTCCAGAACCTGACCATGATCTGGGGGCCAACGCTGCTGGCCAAGAAGGTGAGTTAACTTAATGGTTGGGTTTATGTTAATGCTTATGTTTCTGGTCTCTTGTATTCCATAGAGCGACGAGCTGATCTATTCGCAAAAGGAGGCGGATGTGCTCAGCGATCTCATAGTGCTCTACAAGAATCTATTCCCCTGCAGTGCCGATGAAATGGTAAGTCTACGTCCATAAAACATACTTTTAAGCTTGTAAACCCTTGCCCGACTCAGAAACAAAGACGCTAGAACGCATTTTTCGTGCTGGCTCTAGAGCTAGCTCCCAGCTCGCTTGCCAGAGAGCCAGAGAGAGCACGCTCTGGAGCCAGTCACTCTCTTGTAGGTATACAGCTGCAGCCGACGACTGAATGTGTGTACACGTATTCCCACGCATTGTACATCTGTACGCACACATGCAAGCGCTTTCTATTTTTAGATTATTAAGCTCTCAATTTGGAGAGAGCGGAGAGAATAGGATTTCTTTCTTTCCTTTCTCAACTTTGTGAAAGCAGAGAGACCACATTTCATCAGAAACAGAAAAACTGCTTGCATATGGTCGTTACTCATCTTAGTAATTCTAGCGTCTTTGGTCATATGTTTTATAAGAATAAGAAGAAATCTTCGTCTCAGCTTTATAAACATAAGTAAATAAATAAATATATTTTTAAATCTTCGCAGAAACGGGAACAGGCCATGCTGGCATGCCTGCAAAAGTATTATGCGGCCGCCGAATCGCTCAAGGATGCCGTGAAGCAGTCCGGTGACATCAAGATCTGGATCAGTCTGAATCCCAATCCGGAGAATACCAAAGAGGTGCGTTTGCCCACGAAAAAAAAAACAACAGAGTACAATGGTAAATCCTCCCAATTTCAAACAGGAAAAGACCCAGGTGAATGCCACCATTTCGCCCACAAAGACCGCCTATGAACTGTGCCGCGAGTACTCAGCGAAGATGCAACTGCCCACCCATCAGCTGACCATGTATGAGGTGATACTGAACGACAGCCTGGAACGACCGCTTCACCATGATGCCAAGGTGTTTGATGTCATTCTCAATTGGTCGTACTGGCCGGAGGAGGATCGCAAGAATAACTATCTGGTGGTGCGGCCCATTGAGATGCTGCGCGAAATCCAGAGGGCAGTCAAGAATCTGGCCACCGTGACGCCCGGCAAGGAGCTGCGTTTCGCGGACAATCGCACCAAGACCTTCAAGGCGCTGCAGTGCGAGCTGCGCGATGGCAAGATTGTGGTGTCCAAGAAGGACAAGAACGACAAGACGACCATTGTGCGCGAGGTGTTCCTGCAAAGCTGCACGGCCTATTTGGGGTGCGAGCGGAAGCGGGATTTCCCCTGGAGCTGGGCCATCACATTCGTGGAGCGCACGCAGGCGCAGATTATGAGGTAGGTCATAACAGAATCATATCAACGAAACTTTATTTACTAAGATGCTGCACGCCTTTTTTACTCTCTGAACTTTGTGAAAGCAGAGAGAACGCAATTTCATCAGTAACAAAACAAAACTGCTTGCATATGGTCGTTACTCATCTTAGTAATTCCAGCGTCTTTGGTCATATATATTATAAAAATAATAAGACATATTCGTTGCAGATCGCGCGATGCCCCCTATATTGGCCACGTCATGGCGGGCAGCGAGTGGATGGATCGCACCATTTGGTACTCCAGCATCTGGTACAGCCTGTACAAGGACAACATTCTGCCACCAGCGGATCTTATTTTTAAGTAGAAGCGTCAAGCTTATAATTTTACATAAATATTTTAATCGCAGGCATTAAGTGTGCGTGTGCATTTCGTGTAGATATATCCTTGAATTTATTCGCTATAGTTAGGTACTTTATACCTTAAATTTATGTAGATATTTAATTATTGTTTTCGAGGAATGGTTCGAAATGTTTTTGTAAATAATTGTCATGTTCAGAAATCAAGATTGTACATACTTCTTAAGAAATTTAATTGTATAATTAAGCCCATTTGCCATTTGTCTTCAGCATAGCTCGTTTCCTAAACTATCTAGCTTTACTTCTAGACACGGGAAACCATCTATTAGTTAGACCTGGCCACGCACAGTGCATCAAATTATGGTTAAGTCAATTATTTCGTAATATCCATGTCATTTTTATATACATTGTACTTCTGTTTTTATTGGTCTTGCATTTATGTACGTACATTTAGGTTAAACTTAAAGCCATTTTTAAACAACAAATGCAATATCTTCAAAGTCCAGAAGAGAGATACATATTTTATGGCAATAAATCCAATGTATTTTTAACTAATGAAGCTTTTTATTTATAATAGTTATTAGGATTCTATAACGAGTTGGTGACAAAGAGAGCTCATAGATTGGGTTGTCGTTTCAGCAAAAGTTTGCCACATGCAAGTTACCCGCGAACTCGATTGAGAACGAAATCTGAGAAACGTCTCAGAGCTGCCTCCTTCTATTCTCTCTTTTGGCTTCGGTCTCTTGACGCTGCTTTCTTTGTGGAAAGATCTTTTGCACATTTATTTATGTGTTTTCTATCGCTTTCTCCATCTTTCTTGCACGCTAAGTTAAAGATAGCTGCAAAAGAGAGCTTCGCCTTTCGCATTTACTTTATTTACTCTTTGCACCCGTACTTTTCTTGCTGGACCCATCGCTGGGTACAGGCTCATTTCTCAGAGAGCCAGAGAGAGAGCGCTTGAGCCGGTGGCTCTTTTTGTGAGAGCGGAAAGAAGGCGAATTTTGTCAGGAACAGATAAAAGAAGCTTGCATATGGCAATTCGAATGCCTCCAAAAGAAGAAGTCTCCACAAAAAACGTAACGTAAAGCCGCGGGAGCTCAAACCGCCACTGTGTGCCCATCTAGAATCAAAACGCTTAGGCCATTTAACGATATCCCAACCCTATTCAGCGTTATTTGAACTTATGAATTAACCTTTACTCCCTCCCAACAACCGCCCAGGTAAAACACACATCTTAGATATCACTAAAATTTTGCAAACTCTCATTTTATTTCGGTTTTCTTTCTCATTTCTTGACGCTGTCGCCTCCATATTGCCTGTCTGTCTGTTGCGAGAACAATTACTTATTTCTTGCCTCAACTCCTCACATAGTAAATTTTGTTGTTTTGTTGTACAATACATAAAAAGAAATATGCGTGTATGTATGTTGTATCTATAGTATTATGCGCTCATATTTATGCAAATATATAGTTGTATAGGTGTTAAGTATCAAGTAAACATGATTTGACTAACTTTAGTGTGTATTCCGTATGCTGCCGCCCTCCATCGCCTTCGATCAGAGTGAGATGGATATATCTATATATATATATAGCATAGTATGGATGTGTGTTATGCGTGGGGTTTTATGGGTTATAGTGGGTGTTAGAGATGGGGGGATGGTCGGACTGTGGCTCATTAGAATTCTACAACTTCTCGGGGGAGCTGCTGGAGATAGTCTACATATTTCAAACCGAGAATAAATTACATACACTTATTCCGTATCTATATTTGTACACTAACTAAATATACAAATCAACAAATGCAAAAAACAAAAAAAAAAAGAAGAAAGAAAACCCTTAAACTCAAAGATCTCTATATACATCGAGTGTGGGGGCGGGAGGCGGGGGAAAATAGAGAGACAGAGATAGTGAGATAGATAGTTAGAGAGAGAGAGAGCAGCATGGAAACAGGGACAAGGACTCTGTAGCTTATCTTCCTTGTATTCTCTTTTGATTCTTCTTGATTTCTTTCTCTTTGTTTGTTTGTTTCTTGGTTTTTGCTTTTTCTTTTTCTTTAGCTGCTGGCAAAAGTCTAACCTATGTAGCATATGTTTATTATTTATATAGATATATATATATGTATATATATATATATATATAACTAGAGGAGGGCGCTCGGCCGCTCAAACTATCAACAAGTTCTCTAATGTTAGCTCAAAAAAATTATATTATTAGTTTAATGAATTAATTAATAAGAAAGAAACCCAAGATTATAATAATTATACATCGTTCGATTTCGGGGATCTGTGTGGGGAGGGGGCACTGAGTGTGTGTGTGTTTGAGTGTGTGTGTGGGTGGGTGGGATGGAGGTGGTGAGGTGGTGAGGTGGTGGTGAGGTGTGCTGGTGTGATGGGCGCCTTTTCCGAAACGGACAAGTGGTAAAATGCTTAGACGTATAAATAGGCTCTCCTAATGTTAGTATGTAATAATCACATTGACTGCCGCCGTTGCCCCTTCGCTGCCTGCTCCCGCTTGCCGCTAATGATGCTGATGCTGATGATGCTCCCCCTGCGTCTGACTACATGTGATGCCACTGCGTCACCGGCACATTGGTGTTATCGTTCAGCCGGGCAATCTCCTCGTGCAGCCCATGGCCTAGCCATTGCAGAAAGATCCGGCTGTAGGCCGCCTCGCACAGCCTCAGCGGATTGCCACGCCTCAGACCCTGATCCGTCTCGCCGTACTCATCCAAATACGGCGGCTGGACAAAGCAACCCTTGCCCCGGCCCAGATACACCACCTGGCAGTCGCGGATGCGCAAAAAGATGCCCACCTCGGCGCCACAATCGTGCGCATGATGGGTGCACGCGCCCACCGTCATCATGCCCAGCTCCGGCTGGCAGCAGTACGACTGGCCGCACAGAATGGCGCCACAGATCAGACACATGGTCGGCGTCTTCATCTCCTCGCGCTCGTTGTTGGGACAGAAGAGATCCGAGACGCTGTTGATCAGATCGCTGTAGTCATCGAACAGTGGCTCCAGTCGCGGCAGCGGACGCAGGCAGGGTACCACCTCCAGGACACGCCCGGTGCCGCTGTCGGTGCTGGCGGTGCTGTCGGGCGCACAGCGACGCTCCAGCTCCTGGGCAATATCCGGATGCGAGGCAAACGAGTGCATCATGGTGGCGTACACCGTCTCCATGTCAAAGTACGCGGCCAGCTGCGACTCCAGGCCCAGGTACTGGCACATGAGATCGAAGCGATCGGGCTGATCCGTGGGAAACGTGTCCGGGTAGTCGACGTCGGTGAGGCAGCGATAGAACAGGCTGGCGCACCGCAGGAAGGAGCCCATCTGACGCTGCACGGTTACGATGAGCATGGCCAGGGTCCGCTGATCGCAGGGTATTACCGCAGTCTGTTCCTGCTGCTCGGGCAGTGGCTCCTCCTTGGCCTGCCTGCGCTCCTCGTCCAGCTGCTGCTGCTTCTTGCGCTGCAGCTGCCGGGCTGGCAAGTTGTAGCGCCGATAGAAGGCAATAATATTCTCCATGATCTTCAATGGGACCCGCTCCACATATACCGATGCCTCCGGCTCCTCCCGGTCCTCAGATTCCTGCGCTGGCCTCTCGGTCCATTTGAGCTGCTCCTTCTCGATATCGAAGCAGATGACCGCCTTGGTCAGATGGGCCAGGAACATGGTCTGCAGAATGTAAAAGTCGAACATGCTGCCGCTGGGTATGATGGCCTGGGACGCTGCAAAATGTCCAAGGAAGAAGGGTTAACAAGGGATGCAGAGCTCGCCATGGGGATTCACTCACCTTTCTCGGCGGTCATGAGGTTGAGCACTCCAAACTGGAACTGGACAAGCATGCGGAAGCAGTCCCACTCCAGCACACTGGTGCCCTTCTGGTTGAAGACCGTGTCCAGCAGCCGCACGGCCCACTCCGCCTGGACACGCGGCACCGGACGGTGCGTGTCGTAGCTGCTGGCCACCGTGGAGGATAGCGCACAGGCCCGCACCAAATTGGTGGCACAGCTCTGGTGGCGCATCGGCAGCTCGGCCTTGAGCGGCTTCTGGGTCTCGAACAGGTAGATCTCCAGCGCCTGCAGCGTGTAGCTGCATGTGTCCCACAGCTGGGACACCGCCTCCAGGCCGGCGGCGTCCGCCTCCAGGCTCTCGAAATTCGTTGACGACGTCGTCGCCGCCGCCGCCGTCGCCGCTGGCGTCTTGTGGTTATGCAGCTGACTCTGCATGGCATTGCGCAGGGCCTTGCGGAAGGAGGCCATCACGTCGGCATAGCTGTCCGAGAGCTTGGGCGGATCCTGGATCAACTGGACGCTGCGCTCGAACTGGGCCATGTCGCCGACCACATCGGCTTTGCGCAGAATATTCACCACGCTCGGCAGCTGCCACATGAAGGCGTCGGCCCCGACCAGTTCGCTGGCCAGGGTGCGCATGATCTCCACGAAGCTGTCCAGCGGCAGATAGCCCTCCGAGGCGGGTGCCACGGGCGGCGAGAATGCGGGCAGAGGTTCACTCACCGGGAGCACGGTGTTGCTCAGGGTCCGGCAGTAGGGACAGTGGAACTCCGTGTTATCGGGCAGGCCGAGGGCCACGCGATTGCGCTGCGGCCGCCGCAGCTCCTTGATGGCCTCGTTGCTGTAGTACTCCTGCCAGCAGCTGTAGTGCATCACGTGGCCGCAGCAGCTCATGTGCAGGGCGCTGCGTCCCTGGTGCTGGTTGGGGGTGGTGAAGATGACGCGCGAGGTCTGCACAAAGGCGAAGCTGACCAGGGGCGGGCCACTGCGGGTGATGGCACAGTTCTCGAAGCACAGGATGCACTTGAAGGCGGCGTCGCTGACCTGATAGCTCCGGCGATTGGGTCCCAGGCAGGCCACGTTCGGCTTGAGGGCCACGGCGCCCTGCTGCTCCTCATCCTCATCCTCCGCCACCTCCGCCTGGTTGTCTGCGGGTATATCCTCCCACTCCATGGCCCCCGCCGAGGTGCTGGTGCCTGGCTCTAGATCCTGATCGGATGACGCCTTGTCCCCCGTGGCCGCAAACATCTCGGCATTGCTCTTCATGAACGACTTCTGGGCATTCTTCATCTGGGCCATTATCTTGGCCCTTCGTTCGGCCGCCAAGCGGGCGCGTGCCTCCTTCTCCTGGCGCGCCTGCTCCTCCGAGCTCAGTGGCTGCTCATCATCGCCCCCGGCCGCCTGCTGCTGTTGCAGGCCACTCGGCCCCGCGCCACTGGTGCTGGGCGCCTGCTTGGCCTGCAGCTCCTTGTACCGCTTGATGGTCCACAGCACAAAGTCGCGATGGGCTTCCAACTGGGAACGGGAGGGAGGAGAATGCGGCGTTAGTGACTCACTATGCTCTTCCTTAGAGACTCCTACTCACCCTGGGACAGCGGGCCAGCTCGTCCAGCTTCTCCAGGATGCCATACTTGTCGGAACGCTCGTAGAAGCTGAGGAAGGGATAGTGTTCGCTCAGCTCCTCCTGTATGGCAAAGCCCAGCAGGTGAAGGATCTGCAAGAGAAGGGATTATAGCTCCAGCGGATGAGATGCTTCTCCTCCCAATGGGTTTACCTTCTGGAGATGGGATTCCGTGAAGGAGCGACTGTGAGCATCCAAGGCACGATCCATTATCAAGGTGCTGATGCTAAGGAACACGTTGCATTGCAGTATGTTGGCCATGAATCTGGGGAGGGAAGAAAGGAGCGGGTCAAGTGAAGATCAGGGCACGCAGGCGAGATCAAGGAGACTCACGTGAAGGCGGGCGTCAGCTGGGGCAGCATGGGCGGTGGACAACAGACGAGCTGCTTCTTGGCCTTGCGACGCTCCCGCTGCAACTCCTCGGCCTTGGACTTGTCCTCCTTGGTGTAGTGATAGAAGTACACATTGAACTCCTCGAACAGATGCTCCTTCAGCTCGTACACGCCCTTGCCGTCGGCGCCCACGGGCTTCTTGAACGAGGCCACCGTGTTGATGACATCCTCGAAAATGTTGTCATTGCTCCCGCTATTGCCGTCGGGCAGGGCGCGACTTAGCTCCGAATGGGAGTACGATTTGGTGCACAGCAGCTGGATGATCTCCTTGCGCAGGCGATCCTCCTCCGTGACCAGCGACACGCCCGGCATCCAGCGTTCGCCTATGATCACAATAAGCAGCTCCAGGAACTCATCGATCATCGACAACTGGCGCATAAACTCCTCATCCTCGGGCGCCTCCGCCAGTATGGTCTCGTAGTTCGCCTGCGCCCAGTTAATCAGATTGAACTTGTTCAGCACATGGATCAGGAACTCGTTGCTCTCCATCAGCGAGGCGCCGATCTGCAGGCACACAATATCCCGGTCCAGCATCTCCACGCGGCAGCGCACATTCCGATAGAAGTACAGCTGATGGAGCAGCGAGTAGCCATTGCGACGCCACATGCCCGCTGCCACCTGGGCGATCATGGCGTGGGTGCACAGAACGGGCTCAATGATCTCGCGCGGCGTCAGCTTAAGGTTCAGGCCCTCCGTCTCCGTCTGCAGGCTGTCATAGGTCATGTCGTGGGCGCCCAAGTGCAGGTATATGCCCGAATAGAAGCGCGACAGGGGCAGGTGGATGGACACGGGCTTCGAGGAGACATCGTACATCAGGCAACTGGCCACATGTCCTGCCACACTCTTCACCTCCGCCTTCTCGCCGCCCACAATGAAGCTATTGCCCACCAGGGCACGCACCGTCATCTTGTAGAGCTTGCGCAGCAGCTTCACATCGCTGGCCGCCCACTCGATCACCTGGGAGATGGTCGTGGCCAGCTTGATGTGCAAATTGAAGGCGCACTCCCACTCCGGCTCGTAGTCCATGTGCTGGCCCGTCTGCCTTGTGATGGACTCCATGCCCTGCATCACGTTCAGGACGCGCATCAGAGCACGACAGCCTGTTGGGGTGGATTACAAGGATTGGGGATAAGGGTTAGGGATGCATTCAAGAGAGGTGACACCTTAAAGCCGCGACATAAACTCGCCAACTCTTAAACAACTTCATCTCGGGCGAGTTTATGTCGCTTTTTTGACGACAAACCATTTCGACAAGTCTTACCCTCGAGAAAGCCGCTCCTCAGGTCACTGCTGAGCACCTCCGGCTTCAGGCTGAGCAGATATCGCAGATCGTACAGGATATAGTTGGCCCGCTTGAAGAAGGTAAGGCTGGCGGTGTTCTTGCTGAAGTGCAGCGTCCGATTCTGGATGAACTTCTCGATGGCCACGTGATAGAACGTGTGCAGCAGCTTGTCGAAGATGCCCTCATGGGCGATCAGATGATGGGCGATGCTGGGCACCGTGAACAGCTGCACGCTGAGGGAGACGATCGAGAAGGCATGGTCGTGATCGTCACTGATAAAGTCCTCCACAATGGTGGCATAGCGTCGCGAGAACTCCTGGGCCAGCACCATCTTGTTGTCGTACTCCATGAGCATACCGGAGATCAGCAGGCGATGCCAGCAGGTGCGCGCTGTCTTCCACAGCTTAACGTCATACTCGAGGATGTGGCGTATGGAGAAGGACTCCTGCTTGCGCTGCACCAAACCGGCGAATGTCTTGCGGAACAGATAGTGGCACACGAGAAACTCCTGGAACCAGCCCAGCATCTGCAGGGCAAACTGCTGGCAGGCCACCGCTCGGGTGTGCAGCACAGAGGTGCGCAGGGACTGGCTGTTGCGCTGATGTGTCAGCAGGTTGTTTGAGGGTATCATCTGGTTCTCGATGGCCGTCTTCAGGTCGTTGCACTCCTATTAATATATTTAAATTGTTAATATAATGCCCAGAAAGATCAGCTAATAGCTAGCCTTACCTTAAAGGTATCGCACTTGACCACCGCCCTGCCCTCGCGATCAATGGCCGCCACTATCTCCATGGCATCCTTGTGCCGACACTTGGCAATCTTGGTGAGTGTCTGGATCACCTGGTCAAAGGTATGCGACTCATCGTTGTACAGCACTGTGCAGAATTGTGCTCCGTCGCCGTCCAGACACTGCAGACTGGCATTTGGCTCGATTTCCAAGTAGTTAACGCAGAACGTGAGGATCGCATCGAAGCAGATGACCGCGCGCTCCAGGACCGCATCGGTGATGATCTTGCTCTCCAGCGGATTCTTTCGATTTGCCTGGGAAGCAGGGAAATATAATATAAAAAATATAATTTTGCGATATGAAAAAGTAAGAAACGTAAGAGAGAACTCAGCGTTACGCTCTCTCTCAATATAAACTTATAGGGGCAGGCTCTCTTGCCAGAGAGCCAGAAAGAGCGCGGTCTAAAGCCAGTCGCTCTCTTGTAGGTATATAGCGGCAACCAACGACTGTCTGTGTGTACTCGTATTCTCACGCATACTATATCTGTTCGCACACATGCAAGCGCTTTCTATTTTTACATTTTAACGCTCTCAACTTTGAGAGAGCGGAGAGAACGAGATTTTTGTCAGAAACCAAAAAAAATTGCTTGCATATGGCAATGAAAATTCATTCATTCATTAATCCTATTAGTCATCCTGACTAATGAGGCTTTTAAGGATCATTAGTCCTCACATTCTGTCTGTCCATACACCCTCTCGATATGTTGTAATTACCAGATGCAGCTGACAGTAGTGATCCTTCTTCCAGGCCTCGTCATCGCCACAGTCACAGCAGCCGCCGCCGCCGGAGGTGGACATCTTGTACTTGTGGAAGCGGTGCGCCGAGCGCTTAAAGCAATTGACGCACAGCACGCAGGTGGGATCGACACCGCACTCGCGGCAACTGTAGGTGGGCTCCCCGTTCTTGAAGACCTTGCCACAGACCGTGGCCGTGTTTCCCTCCAGACGGAGCTTCTCCAGAGCCGAGGCTGGATTGTCGCCCATTATGAACTCGACGACCACATCAATGATCTCCTCCTTGGCCAGGGACTCCTTGAACATGCACTTGACTGGAGGAAGAGGAGGCGGATCAGTGTGGGGCTCTAAACTATGGCTTAAGGTGCTTATGTCTAGGTTGCTTTGACTTCAATCAAACGGCAGTCCCGCTAGAGGATGGAATGCCCATTTGGAATGGAATGGGATGTGGTCGCCGCAATGATATTATCCAGACTTACTGGAGCCGCGGATTATCTTTCTGCCCATCAAGCCGATCGTCCGCTGGATCGCAAGATTCAAGCTCGCATCATCGTCATCGTGGAACAGACACAGACTCCGATAGCCCATGGCAACATGACAATCTTCATCTCCTTGTGTTGTTAGGGTTAGGTTAATGGTTAATGATTAATGAGGGGGTATTAGGATGGGGTGTTAGATGGGTGAGTGATGGAGATGGTAGATGGTGGTAGGTGGACACAGGTAGTGCATGGACTTGGGGACTGTCCTCCCAAGCAACCGACTTTCAAAGTCGCGTCTCGTCCTCGCCTCAGCCAGTCTGTCATCCCATGACAGTGTATCTCATTTAGTACTTACGGGTTAGCGCATTTGTTTCTGCAAGATAAACAGAGAAATCCAGTATTAGTTATTTATTTATTAATAATTACACCCTTACAGGCTTATATCAATAAAAAGCACGCTTAAAATTAAGTAAGCTCCCGAAGCTACATTCGGGAGATTAATTAAGAGCAAGTCCCCTCTTCACTACCAAGATTTTGATACTAGGAGCATAAATTACACGAAACATCCTGTTTCGTTTATATGTTTATATGGAAGCTTTAAGATATAGGTGGCCGATTTTCATTAAAATTTTAACAAAGTGCTCTTATCATTAAAAAATTAGCATGTATAATGTAAATTGTGTGTAAAATCTAAAATTCATATGTAAAATATTTATATTTAGACCGATCTTTCCTATGGCAGCTATATGACATATTCGACCAATTTCAAATAAATTTCTAGGCCGTGGCCACAATCATATTTTAAGGAAACAAATAAAGTTTCATTTGAATATCTTAAAAAATAGCGAAAATATGACAATTTTCCCTGATCGTTTCTATGACAGCTATAGGATATAGTAGTTTGATTCCAGCTGTTCCGACATATAAACTACTTGCAAAAGATATAAGACTATCCTGAAAGTTTCAGCTCGATAGCTCAAAACTGAGAGACTAGTCTTCATATAAACCGACAGTCAGACAGACAAACACACGGACATGGCTAGATCGACTCGGCTGGTGATGCTGATCAAAAATATATATACTTTATGAGGTTGGAGATCATTCCTTCATTGCGTTGCAAACATCATGACAAAACTGTAATACCCTGCAAGGGTAGAAAAAGTTAGGACTTGGATTGCTTCATGTCGAAGTCATGGTTTGAGACTTGACTAACCATCCGAGGCGAATGTGAGTACGAGTGCGAGAGGGATGGAGACTGAGATCAACTTAAATGTGTAATAACTGCCATGATTATCATCCGATTTTACTTAAAATTTCCAGATAATTTAAGGATATAAAGCCTTGCTTCACTATTTGTGAATTTATTTACATGCACAAAATTACGAAATTTGATATCTGTAGCACTTAGTCTCTAGATCTATCGTTTTATACGGACAGACAGACGGACAGATAATACATAGTTTTATCAAATATTAATCTTATTATTTTAATTGCCAAAAACAGCTGTGCACAAGTGAAACATTCCCTTTTTTGTATTTCAAAATATTTAAATCACATTCTTAATACATTTGAACTACGTCAATATTTCCATTTTCTAAAGTACTGACTCATGAGTATCTTACAGAAAGGCATTATAAATATGTAATCATATATATATGCAAACAAGTTGATATGATATCATCATAATGAATGAATTATTGTATTTTTATTAACGTGTTTACAGCCCACTGTAAAACTATTTAATAAAATCATTTAACCAATTTGATATCAATACATTTACAAGCATAAAGCTATAAGCATTGTTAAAGCCTGGGAACTAGATAAGAAATTTACAAACAACACCTAGCCCAGGCTTATAAAGATAATACGGAAATAAGTGGAAGAAGGGAAAAGAAAATTAAAAGAAACTGTTGATGTATTGTTTTAATTTAAATATATATAGTAAATATCATCAATGTTGATTAAACGAAAACTAAAGACTTGGGTGACTCTGAGAAGTACTCAATCTGGCAGACGCCACAATTTGTAAGTCCAATGCCATTGGTTAAATGAAATTCTAGACGGCTTAAAGACTCCCCCCTAAGGGGATGGAGTTTATAAGCGAAATGACTGACTCATTGTTGTCGTTTATCGTTATTGTTGTCATTGCCGCTTTGGAGCCATGAGTAGTGCAATCACGATCACAGCCGTGTTAAAATATCATTTAAATGGTTAGAACAGGTCGGACCGCATGGCGAGTATGATGATGATCGTGATCATGATGATATTCACATAAATATATATATGTACATATATACATATGTATGTACACATTGAGGTTGGGCGACCGCAGAAGACGAAGAGAAACCTTCAAACGAAACGAGTTTTCGCAACCGAATCCAACCGAAATCAAAACACGCCAAACGAATTTCAAATTCAAATACAAATGCAAATGCAAAAGCCCAATTACAATAAATGCAGTTCAAGGTCGCTATAATCGCTAAATTTCTGAGAAAATCGGGAAAAAGAGAGTCAGGGAGAGAGAGAGAGAGCAGCCAGCAGCAAGCATGTCTTTCGAGCGATAAGATTCCATCATAATCTATTATCAGCGCGCATCTGACGTCGCTTCAGGGGCTATCAGTTAACGAAAAAAAAATATAACAAAAAAGGTAAGGAAAGAAAACAAACTATCAACAAAGTGTGCGAGAAAATGATCGACAGCGAACTATCGAGGTCAAGCCAATAGTAACTCTCCCGAGACTATGTAAATTCATTCTCGAAAATGTCCTATAGAGTGTGCTATTTATAGATTAGTATAAAAATATCTCGAATTCTTTTTAGATTGTGTTCAGTAAGGTCTTCTGAACAGCCACCAGTAGTGGCAATATGTATGTAGTAAAGTGAGCAGTCGCTACAGTGGACTGGGAAGGGAAGAAATGGTCAATATGTCGATGTTGTATCGATATTTGACGCAAAGGTTGATATATAAATCGATAATTTATCGTTACAATATACGTCTGTGATAAATCGATATTTTGTTTGATACATCTAAACTTAAGTTTAAATTGAATAAATAAGTTAAATAACATTTGCCGGATATTTTTCCGATAAATGCCAATATTACCAATTTCGATGTATCAAAACTTTACGCTATTTTCGATATTATATTGAACGTGATATATCATATCGGACTTAGGGCTCTCATTACACACCCTAAGGTAAACTAAACAAATAAATGAAATACCAATACATTTATTATTATAATATGTATTTAGGAGTTATTATAATTTATTAGAATTTATTCATATGGATTGAAGCAGAGGAATGTTACTTATTATTTGTAAAATGTTCAATAATTAGTATCGCAGTTTTGTTATTTATAATAACAAAAAAAGGTAATGGCATTACTATTTATTTGACCTTTTCTATATCTGCAGTTACAAGCACCTACCCACACTTATAAACAAACGCATATAAAAAACCCAACCGAGGCGTAATAGACTGGAACAAAGAAGGTGTCTGGAAAATAAAATAAAACCAAAATAAAAGGAAAGAAAAAAAAAACAGAGAGCCCAACCGAAGAAGAGAAGTAAATCGACCTGAAATGCACTAAACAAAAACTGAACAGAGCGCTTTGCTCTGTCCAAGGGGGAAGAAATTCAACGGAGGCCACCTCATCGTCAACTGAATCACACACAACGCCTCATTCTGGAGGAGGCATATTTTTACAGTGATGATCAAAGATATATAACATGCATTGATATTGATGTGAGAACCAGGAAACCAGACAAGAAATAGGCTTCAATATTTATTTCAAATAAATTTAAAAGCTTATAAAAGATTCCACATATCTAAGTCAGACTACCGCAAAAGGTTATTGAATTCACAATAAAAATATATATTTATCATACAATTTAAGCGGAATTGAGCTTAATTACACACAGATTACACATCACTACAGGTTCCAGTTCCAGTTTTTAAGACAATATCTCATGTTAATTATGAGCCTTATGCATATTTTAATTAATTATCGCAAATTTCACAGTACACACTGTAGATGTTGCATTTATTTCGACAACAAGAGCAAGTCGGAAATTTAAAGGCGCCCCAAATAAATGAAATATGAAATAAAAGAGCAACCCAAGATCGTAACAAAGAGAATTTCGATTCTCGAAAGGGTGGGTAGGTGGACGATCGACCTTATATAAATCATATGATTAATACACACGGTTGCACCGTACATACATGGCACCTCCTATTTGCCTAATTGTTTCAGCTGTGAATGAAAGCGAATGCCGAGGCAGAAACACAATAAATAAATGTGTCTGCCAATGACCAGACTGATGACCAGAGAGGTAAAGGTCAATTCTAGGGAATCCACCATCGCGTTAAACAATAAATGGAGCCTGCTTCCTTAAATAATAATAATGATATATTAAACAAGGATATGTCAGTGGCTTTGTGCGTCTGCGCCAAATAAAATCAAGTTGAATAAACTGCATATTCTGTATATATATTTAACTCTCCGGCGTTATCAGTCAGTCAAAGTCTGCTGTTTCCTTTTCTGACACTGATTGCGCATCTGTTTCTGTTTCTATCTCATCCCCGGTGTTCATCGGCACACCTCTCCTGCTCCTCCTCCTCCTCCTCCTCGTTGTCGTCGTCGTCTTTCGTCACTTGTCTGCGACCAATTAGACAGCAGACAAATATCAGCTCAGAAGCTATTAATGGGGGAGCTATAGATACCGCTGTGGTAACCATGACTTCCACATGTTTGAGCTGATAAGAGCGGGGCTCCGTAAAAAGGGGTAAAAGCCTGATTAGCCAAAGCGGAAAGTAAACAGGAAAGTGGGGGAATCATCTCAAAAATATATATACCTTGTGTGTGGGCGGACACAGGGATTAATGAATGAAGCCAGTGGGATAATTCTTAAGTACATACTATTAAATATTCGAGGGAATCCTTTCAATTAGCTTTGGTTTCTCTTCTATAATCCATTTGCTTTCATATGTCCACTCATTGATATTAACTTGATAGCTAAACACATAAAATATATGTATATACGTATATTTCTGTAATAATTTTTGCATTTATTTCTTGACGATATATACATTTATTTATTTATTTTTTCACGTATTGCTAAAGCCCTAATTAGAACCAATAGATATAAAATAAATTGTTTTGTGGCAATTTAAAGTCGAAACTTTAAGTTAAAGGGCAGGTTTTAGTCGCTGTCAAATAGCAACGCATGCCCGGAAAAGAGAATCACCAGATAAACTTTCCGTAAAATCGGTTTACTAACATCTTTGTAATTTATCCCAACGAGAAAGAATAACAGAGCGCTGTTAAGCACCAAACTGCGCTTCCAAGCCCCGAAATGTTCTTTTTGGAAATCAGCTGTTTTTTTAACGAGCCGGAAAAGATTTAACGGAGAGTCTAAGTCCCTGTCAAAATTAGCACGGCGGTAATTAACAACATTTTTCTTAACCTGGACTTTAACTGTCCGCCCAACTATAACAGTGAAGGTGAAAGTCGGCCCTAAGTCAATATGTTCTCTAATAAACAACCTATTAAATTCCACTTCTCCGGGAAAACGAAACCGAAGACAGACTATTATACAAGGATTTTTCACTTGCATCACTATGCATCTCCGCTTCCTAAACAATTGTCCCCCCGTTTTTCTCTATTAAATCAATATGTTATAAACAGAAACTTGAGTCCTAAATAGGGAGTCACATATGTTTTCCTAGATTCTCCTAATTTGTGTTGTGTTCCAACACACTCGGATGAAATAAGTTTCTAGTGGGAATGTGGTGCAAACGAGTTTGTTTATTTGATTTATTTGTTGCTAGGCCAAGCATTTGCTTTTGCTTTTATTGGTGTGTGCATGGAAGGCGAGACAGGTAGAAAATCGAGAAGGTGGACAGGTGGGTTGGTTGGTTGGTTGGTTGGTTGGGTGGGCGGCGGTAGGGAAACTTGGAGAGCCAATTGAAAGGAAAAACTTGGCGCTGCAAAGCACCGTGCACAGTGCAAAAGCAAATAGTCACGGAAATGCGGAATAGACGATACGACGAAAAAAAAAAATGAAAACGACGAAATCAACAAAAGCGTGCAATTGTTCAATGGCAATAAACAAAAGCCGAAAGCAGAACGAAAACATACAACGAACAACACACAGCGAATAATGATAATTCAAGAGCGAGATTTTATAATGGGATTTTCCAACATTTCACACCCCCATCGATTTGGCATTATTATATGTAGGTATTTACATATATTTAGTGCAATTATAACTTATAAACTATAAGTTATAAAAATAAACCTAAGCAAAACGTAGCTAAATCATATCGCTTTTAGACTTACAATATATGCGTTAGCCCAGAGCTTATTCTTATTGTCAGTCTTATTGACCATATATTGCCAAATATTTGAAATATAAAAAAATATCACATTTTTACATTAAAAAATTGGCAAATATTTTTAATTATCTGCCTTTATTGAACCGATATATAAACAGAAACTCGATTATTCGCACATTGCATATCGCCAGTTTAAAATATCGATGTACATATCGGCCTTTGGGTGCCTTTTGGCAATCTGAGAAAACAAAGTTTGAAAGCGAAATTTTGAGTTTTGGGAACTACGCACATTATATTAGGCTGAGTTACTGCGTTTCACGTCAATTGTAGTTTTTTTTACAAAGCTCAAATACAAATACAAAAAAATACATATTATATTAAAAATAAATACATATATTAAAAGTTAATAAATATAAATCAAATAAGTGTTTATCCAGAAAATGTAGGTCCAAAACGTGACAAATACGTTCAGAGCTTTCATTTGTATTCCCTGTATCCTTCGAAATTGGCACATCCCTGTCAAATCCTTAACCTTTTGTTGCTTTAGGGCTGATAAAATCAGCTACTTATTTTCGTCAATTTGTTTTCCTTTAAAAACAAAATGGTGTCTGCTGTAAAACAGCTGTCAAACGGAATAACTCGTGTTAGGGCAGTCTAAACTATGATTCAGCATTCTTGTGCTGACGTTAATGAAAATGTCAAATAATGTCGAAGGTGGAATGGCTTAATATATCGACATTAAGCACGTGCCTTTACCTGTAATCATAACTAAAATATGCCAATTCCTATGATTATAATTTATAAACGCCCGAGTTTGGGCAATATTTGTGACATCCCTGTATAAGTACAAATGAATATAAAACATCATTTATACCAGTTTTATTGCATGATTACACATTTCTCTAATAATTCCTACTTCTTATGCGCTTACAATACGGAAATTGCATAGTTGCATTGCCAATAAGTGAAAAGGGGGACATGCAAGGACATGAACAATAATCAGCTGATTTCTCTCACCTGTTTCCATCATATTCTGATAGTCAAAGAACTTGGGCGACTCCTTCTTGAAGAACTCGACGAAATCGTTACGTGTGAGGGTGCCCGCTTGGAGCTTAAGGCGCCACTCCTTGAGCGGCGAACTGCATTCGGCAGGGGGCGCCACCACGACGTCTTCCATGTCGTAGCGATCCATCTCGCGCTCTCGCTCCCGCTCTGGCTGTCACTGTCGCTATCTCTATCGCCTTTTCGCTTTTGTTCTTTCGCTGTGCTGCCTTTCCTTCTGCTGCTGCTGCGCTGCTTCCTTCTGCGCTGCCCGCCTCTTCCTTTTCCTCTAGCTTGGCGAGGAACAAAAACAAAACAACGACAATGGTCGTCGTATGTGCGAGTATATGGCTCGCTGTCTCTGTCTGGCCCGCGCGTGGGTGTCTTTGTCTGTCCTTGTTCCGCTGTTACCGTCAACTAAACTAACTAAAAACAAAAAACGTAAATAAGATGAAACGGAATAAAAAAAAAAACGGCATTTTTCCCTTTTTAGCGTCGTGATTTGGGGACTCAAACTTCTTCCCTCTCTCTTTTTTTTCTCTGTACGATGTTTCTTTTTGATTAAAAATTGTTAATTTATTTAAGCTCACTGCACACACACACACACTCACTGCACACACACACGACCATGACACACACGCGTCTTACTTGTAATAATTTCATTTTTCTACGGTTGGGGAAAAAAAAAGTTGAAAAACTGACAGGACAAGCAAATGCAGCTGGAAACGCGATTTTTTCGTACTTTAGTGGATTTTAGTGCGCAATTTGCAGAGTGCAACTGTTGCTTTTGGCGAAATGCAATTTTTCTCTGTATCTAAGTTGTGTGCTTGTTTTTGCCTTTAGTTTTTTGGCAGCAAAACAAAAACAAAACGCACGCGAACTATTTGCCACGACCCATGGGTGCGAGCAAGACGGAGCGAGGCAAGAGCAAACAAGAGAGCGCATGACAAAAAAAAAAAAAAACAAAAAATTAAAAAAGCAGCGCACACACACACACACATGTAGGAGCCCAACTAAATATTCCGTTTTATTTTTATAATACCCGTTTTATTGCTAAGTCTATTGTTTTCCTGCGCTTTTCGGTATGAACTAATATCATTTGCCTTTTTCGTTTTCTTTCTTTTTTTGGTCGCGAACCCGAGCACCGAAGACGAGTTTCCCATACACACACTCACACACACACGCACTCGCACGCACACACACCAATCGGGCAGCTGACGAAAGAGATTGAGCAACACATTCACTCTCATCAGCCAACTACGTTTCGCGTGTTGTCGCCGTTTTTTTTTTTACCACCGCCGCTTATTACACGTACTTTTTGTATATGGCTGTGCGATGCACTTGTAATTTGCGTTTAGCTTGTTAGTTTTATTATTTATACTAAGCAGACACGTCTGTCCTGCAATTTCGTAATCAGTGTGACCGCGCTAATAACGAACAGAAATACCATAAGCTCAAAAAGAGAAATACCTTTATAGCATTTTTTAAGAAATACTATTTATATACCAATAACTAAAAAGAAAACTTTATTTATTTTATTTATTAAAGTCATGTACTCAGATCGACAAAAAGGGTTTTTAAAGGGTGGGAGAGGCAAATAGAAACACTTTTCGTCAGCACTGTTTTACAGGGCGGAGTACGGAGACGAGAGAAAAAAATACTAGAAAGTCCTGTGGTATTGGCATTTGGCGCGAGGAAACCCCTTTTTGTATTTTGAAAGTGGCTTTGCAAGCCACTCAGAATAAGCAATACAAATTTAAATGAAGCAAATCGTTCTCCACTCAGTTTGTTTAAAAAATATGCAAGTCACCAGGATGTATAAGAAGACTGCATAAAAAAGAATCAAGAAAATATTTGCAGATCACTTAAAGTTGTGCTTATAAAATTGGTAGAGGATAAAATAATTTGAATTTGATCAATAAAAACTTAAATAAAGAATAAGCAATATTTTAAATGTTTAAAATGACATTTGATTTATTGTTCTCAAACTATGTTTTTGAAATATCTCAGCCTAAGAACAATTTTTCATTCCATTCCATTGCTTAATTAAGTTGGAATTTATTTATTTTAATAAATACTTTTAAATTTACATTTCTCATCTAAATAACAAATTTATAATGAGATCAATTTCATAGATATAATAATAATAATAATAATAATTTAATAATATTCATATATGAAAAAGGAAATTTAATTTATGAAATGAAACGGAATTTTATCTGTAAAAATGAATTATATTTTGTATCAGAAATGTTATTATTGTTAATTATTATTTTTATTACTTTACAAATAACACTTTTTCTTCGCCTTATTCGATATCTACGATATACGGATTCCTTTAAATCCGAATCGATGATAGACCAAAATCAAAAGAATCGATTATATCGGATTGAAATCGATTTTTTCCCAGCTCTAAGCACAAAGGCGGGAAATTTGAAGAAAGTAACTTCCAATGCCCATTGTTGTGCATAACGGTAAAAATAATGCAAATAAACTTGCAGAGATTGAATTCAATAAATTGAAAATGTATCCATATATTTAGCAGAAATAATATAATTAAAAATTAGCAATAGAGGCGCTGGCTCTTGCACAAAATGTGTTCTTATTTAAAGCAGAGAATGGATACATTGTGCAGGTGCTCATCCATCGGATAATGATGTGGCCACTCCTCCTCCTCCTTGTCAGCTTCGCACGCCGTTCTTGCGCCGCCGCCGTCCGCGTCCGCTCGCCACCCCGTTCCCGACGACCCCTTCGTTATCGTTAGCACCACTCTTCGCATCCTCGTCAGCATCCACGTCATTAGGCTAAATGCCTCGTCGCACGGGCTTGGGGGCAAAAAGAACCTTGGCGGGCTTGCACAGCTCCAGTTCGCTGCCCGGACGAACGGCCAGGCAGAGCTGTATCTCCACCAGCGAGGCCTCCGTCCAGACGCTGTGCGAGAGCAGAATGGTTGTGCGCAGGCGCACATTCGTTTCATGCTCGCCCTGCTCCGTCATAATGGGCTTGAAGTCACTCCTCTTGGGCACCACCGTGTGCACATGCTGATCCGGATACTTGATCTTGATCCTCATGTCCGCCTTCTGCGATTCCAGCAGGTTGTCGATCTCCGCCACAAAGGGCACGGCAGCTATGAGGCCTGCCGTGACCTTAATCACATTGTCCTGCGATTGCACCGGACACGGCTCCAGGATGTTGGCCATGCAGCGGCGGATTTTCTCATTGGCGGGCGGCAGGGCCAGGGGTGGCGCCTGTTGGACCAATGGCAAGATCTCGCGAAAGACACGACCGGGCTTGGGATCCGATATGGCATCCAGCTTGCCCAGCAACTGCCGCGTAAAGCTATCCGGCTGGGCATCCCGCCTACCCGCTGTCGTCTCCTTCTTGGAGGAGGCCTGCTCGTCCTCCACCAGCCGCGGCAGTGACACGCCCAGCGATAGCTCCTCCTCCTCCTTGGTATTCGCCTTGATGAACTCACCGATATCGCTGGCCGTTTGCAGGAGCATCTGGCACGGACCCAGGGCACTTTGCGATCGATCCCTGACCACCAGGACCAGGTGCAGGGCGCATGCCCGCAACCTTAGCTGCTTCACCTGCAGGATGTCGCCGTAATTGAGACCCGAGAAGGTGTGCTGCAGCTTCAGGCAGTTGCGGATGAGCTCCGCGAGGGATTCCTTGAGCGGAACCCGACTGCGTTGCGTGCTGGCACAGCGCTGCATCTGCTCGATTTGGATTTGGGCGGCCAGGAAGGTCTCCAGGAAATTCGAGGTCCCATACATGCCCGCATCGATGGCTCCCAGGCGCTAGGGGAAAAGAGGTATTACTTCCATCCACTGCATCCCATGCTTGGGCTCTTACTCACCTGCAGATTGGACTGGGCGGTCTTCAGCAGTTCCACGCGCTCGTCGGTCATCGTGAAGACCTCCTCGATGTGGCTGAGTATCATCTGCAGGTAGTCCGCCGAGCTGCCCGCCTGCCGCATGGCCGAGTCGATCCTGTGCGTGGCACTCGACGACGAGGCTCCATCGATGGGCAGTTGGGGCACCAGCTTGGGCATGGAGTCGCGCAGGTACGCATAGTGGCGATGCGTGGCCGTCGGCAGGAGGCTAATGATGGGCACCAGATGCTCCGCCGCGTTGAAGACCAGTATGAGGACACACAGGTAGGCGGGATCCTCCACATCACGCTCTGGCGTCTCAAAGAACGGATGCACATACAGCAGATGCACGGCCACGGCCATGACCAGATGCGGATGCTTCTGGCCTATCTTACGCATGCAGGCGTAGGTGGAGTGCCGATCCTGCGGATACTTGGCCAGCACATCCAGCAGCTTCTGCACCACCATGAGCAGGCACGTCTGCGTGGAGACGCGGCAGGCGCCCAGCATCAGATGCAGTCCCTCGCGCACATCCACCGAGTAGTCCTCCAGCGAGCCCAGCATTATCTCCAGCTGATCCTCGCGCAGCACTATGTGCCTGGCTATGGCCGTCAGGCTGTAGATGGCCTTCAGGCGCACGTCCTCGATCTCGTCGTTGAACATGTCCACGAGGAAGTCCAGGCTGGTCACAGCAAAGTCCGGCCGCGACAGGGCCAGCTTGCACATGGAGCTCACCGCCGCGGTCCGCACCTCCAGGAATTCATCCTCCAGGCCATGGATGAGGGCGCCACAGGCACCGCTGGCAATGATCGAGATGCTGCGGGCGTCCAGGTGCTCCTGCGGTGCATCGTCCGCCCAACGCTTGCCCGAGGACCATTCGCCGCTGGTCACCAAGCGGGCGCCCCTCTCGTGCGCCGTCCGCTTTCGCCGCAGGTTGCTCATCAGCTTCTTGTCCAGCGTCTGGTGCAGGAACTCCCTGCTAACGGCGGTCATGCCGCCCAGCAGCTCCGCCGCCAGCACACGGATCTGCAGCGAGAGGTCGCAAAGGGCCTCGCAGACCTTGCTGAAGGCGGCGTCTATCATGCGCAGATCCTCCTGCTGCCGGTCCGAGGGGATGATGTAGTCCGGATGCCGGTTGCCCAGCATGAAGACCAGCCGGAGCGCCTCCTTGCGCACGCACTCGTAGTCATCCTTCATGGCCTCCACGGCCCGATTGTAGAGGACGGCCGGCAGCTGGGAGCCGCGCTCGCCGAGCGACAGCAGGGCGTGCAGGGCCTGGGCGCGCACACCCGAGTCCTGGGAGTCGATATAGAAGGCCAACTTCCACACATAGTGGCGCTCGCCCTCCATTTTGGTGGCGAAGCGACCAATAACCAGCATGGCGTTCTTCTGCGTGTGCGTGGAGCCCGAGCGCAGCTGCTCCTTGGCCAGGTGTGCCACCTGGGTGTTGTACGCCAGCGGCACCAGGCTCTTGCGCCTCTGGCCGATCCTGTAGAGGCACATCATGCCCTGGGCCAGCACCTTCTGGGAGCTCTCCTTGCGCAGCAGGTAGATAAAGTGATCGATGATGAGGGTGACTGCCTGCTCGGTCGCGGCCTCACAGCCCAGACCCGACAGCAGCTCCAGCAGCTTCACCCGTATGGAGGTGTCGCTGTCCCGCTCCTGTTGCTGATACAGCTGCATTATCTTGCCGGCGGCCTCCTTTAGCTCCGCCATCTCCACATCCTGGTAGGATATTTCGTCGGTGATTTTCACCAGCAGCTCCAGCAGCTCCCGGCTGTTTGTGGCCGCCAGATTGGGAGTGGCGCCTGGAGCGGACGCAGAAGCCGTTGCGGCTGCGACTGCTGCTGGCGGCGGCGGTGGTTGCCCTCCAGGGCCGAGAGCAGGCGCCGCATTACCCACATACACGTCCAGCTGGGCCAGAGCCACCAGCTTGCGATCCACAACCACAGTTTTTCCTCCCTTTCCCGCTTTTCCGGCATCCGGGGCTAATGTCTGGAGTCGCAACTTCTTGACCGGCCCGCCGTCCACTGTTTCCACATACGAGCTGTGCGGCTTCTTGATGGCCAGAGCCATGATTCCCGCCGAATGCAGTGCTCTTGTTCCCGATGGAGTATTTTTCCACCTGTTGGCAGGCGCCTTAAAAAAAAACTTGCAAAACAAAATTCAATTTTCACCAGGAGGCGGCGTGTCCGCGTCTCATGTGGAATGGCAAATCTAGTGATTGACTGCGATAGTATCGTTTGTTTTTGGTCATTTTCTGCCTATCGATGTATTGTTTTGCCCAGCTACCACCACTATAATCGAAAATCGCCCAAACAGCTGTTAAATTTAAAGCTTCCGCATTACGTTATGTTCGTGCTTACGTAGTGGCAAATTTTTTTAATTTGATTACCAAATTGGACCCGCCTGTGGGCGAGAGAGTTCAGTTAAAAATACACTATTATACATTCCAATCATTCCCAATATATAGTATCACAGAGCTCAGTGGGATATTTGTAATTAATAGAGGCGCATTTTGGGCGCAATCAACTTATTTAAAATTTAAATTCGAACTAACTAACTAAAAGATATACAACAAATGAAAAACATTTTTACTATCCATTGTTTTTATACATAAGTTGTTTATTGACATTTAGAGAATATAACAAAAATTAAAACAAAAAAAAAACCCGAGATACAGGGAGTGGGGGTGGGGGCTTTAAAAAAAATGGGTGCGCGATGGTTGATTGTGGTGATCCCCTGTGGTGATCCAAAACTAAAAAAACAAAAAAATTCTTCATAAAACAGATGTCGCTTTGACCACTTTCAAAAAAATAAATAAAAAATGACAATATGGCGTCGATTTAAAAAAAATAAATATTTGTTTTATACATTTTTCGAACTTTTTGAATTTTTAAAAAATATTTAGAATCAAAATTTTTTTAAATGCAAGGCAGACGCGATAGCGAGTGCTATAAGGAAGATCTATACCAAACTTCAAAGCAATCGGTTCAGTAGAATTTGAAATATCATGTCAACCACCTTAAAAAAAAAGTTTAGCCGCTCAGCTTGCTCAGAGGCCACGTCACAAAATCGGCTGTATCTCCGAAAACAATTCGAACTTTGAAGAATCCTTTTAGAATCATATTTTTGAAAGTCTAAACTTTCAAAATATGCATGAAAAAAAGAAATTTTTTTAATTTCTAGACCAAAATACCCCCTTAAAAATATACTGTTATACCCTCCATCATTCCCAATATATCCTATCAATGGGCTCGGTGGGATATTTGTAATTAATAGTGGCTCATTTTGGGGGCAATCAACTTATTTTAAATGTAAATTGTTGAATCGGTCGTTTCGCCCATTGGTCCCTAAGAATAGGCAATTTATCATAGTCATAGAAAGGGTTTGGACTTGCATCAATAGAATGGCTAGAAGAATCGACGGAGGCTTTCAGTCTGTGAAGATAAGGACACTGCCAAGTGAGTAATTAGCTTGCATATTTTGCAATTATAATATGTTTTTACGGACTAATCCGGACTGATTTTAATTTAAAACTAGCTTGCTTTAAAACTATAACTAGCTTGCATATTTTTCAATTTTAAAACGTTTGTTTAGGAACTATAATTTGTATAACTGCCACCAAGTGACCGATGCAAAACATGGAAGATATAGTCTTACATGAGCAGGATTATTATAATAAAGAAATATTTTAAAAAAATTAAGAGATGAAAAAAATACTGAGAAGTGGGCCCTAGTTGGACGTACTGACCTGAAAGAAGTAATCGCAAGTTTGCGAAAAGATACATCACCAAGCCCGCTTTATTTTGGCGTAATGTCCTGTGGACGGATGAGAGTAGTTTTGAATTCCACGCATCTCAAAAGAAAGTTTTTGTACGATTAAACAAGAATTACCGTACAAATATTGCTCCTGTATCTCAAAGAGTAAGGCATGGCGGTGGAAGCGTAATGTTTTGGGGTTCTGTTTCATATAATGGTGTGGGAGACTTGGTTCCCATAGACGGATGCATGAACCAGAACCAATATTTAGAAACCCTAAACGATTATGCGTTTCTGGTGATAGATTAATAGGAAAAGAATTTATTCTTCGACAGGAAAACACTCCTTGCCATAAGGCCCGAATGATTACTTGGTTTTTAAGAGAGGTTGGCATGGAAACTCTCGATTTTCCACCACAAAGTCCTGATTTAAACATTATTGAAAATGTGTGGTCGCTAATAAAGCGAAATAGAAGCACTGATCTAACCAGGACAAAAGCAGGAACCATCAGTGAGGTTTCAACCAACTGGAAAGGATTCCTTTAAAATACCGTCAAATTTTGGTCGATTCCGTTCCTAATCGCCTCCGAAAGGTAATGGACACCAAAGGAGGCTATTTTGTATTCATTTACAGTTCAAAATAAATTTATAAAACAAATTTGTTGATGAACTCTTGTTATTAACTATTAATTATAATCTTCATGTCAGAAAACTAAAAAAAAATTGAATTGGCTCGTTATATTATTAAAAAAAAAATTTAAAAAGACGTGGAAGAAACCTTATTATTTTGGCCAGTAGTGTGTATACAAATGTCGACATTGAGCCGATTGAGAAGGCAAACGACCAGGAGTCACCGTCGGATGACCGTAAGAGCTCGATCAACATCGACTCGCTGGAGAAGAAAGAGTTGCAGCCACCAAAAGCAAAAAAACTCTGTATAATTATGTGAAATGTAATGTTCTAGTTTTCCATGAGAAATGCCAAAATATTTATTTTTCACCAAAAATAATCTGAAATGCCATGCCAGAAAACAGCAGGACAGTGTAATAGAAATCGAAAACAAGTTTCGTTACTGACAAAAATATGATGT
>JAEIIU010056904.1:0-54941 GCA_018874675.1 Drosophila baimaii | reverse complement strand
GACAGTGTAATAGAAATCGAAAACAAGTTTCGTTACTGACAAAAATATGATGTCAAGTGCATAGCTTTTGGCAACAAATATTTAAAATATCCCTTGGATAAGGGCGTCTTAATTGCTCTTAAAAAAATCCCAACCCTTAAAGCTCTGAAGCATTAATTACAGAAATTAAAAAATAAATAAAATAAGAAACTATAAGGTTCGCTTTCATATAAATAATCAGCCAAAAAAAGACCAACCCGCAAAAAAAAACCAGCCAAAATTTGGAAATTTCTGTATTGGCTACAAAATTATTGAGCGTGGTGTGCTACGAATCCCTAAATTTATTCGCACAAATTTCAGAGGTAATATATGTGGGCACCCATTTTAATTTAAAGTTCATCATAAATTTCATATCAAAAAAATTATTTATTTCCATTTATAATTTATTTTCCTAAGGGCACCACGATTTCTTCTTTCGACTTTGTCCAACCAGGGCCCAGTTAGGATATTTTCAACATTATTCCAAGATATTGGAATAAAATAAAACTGACTTTTGATGGCCCATTGGAGGATCATTTATTACGGAAAGCATTAAGAGTAAAAAAAAAGTGAAAAGAAAATTTTTAGATAAAAATAAAGAAACAAGTTAAAAAAAAATTAAGTGACAATTTTTGCTGGTAGAGCCAGCAAGCTAAATTAGGCTAGAGCAAGGTAAGATCGGCGTCGACTTATATAAACCAGAAGCTTTTACCTTTAATAAAAAAAGGAAATAAAAAAAATAAGTAAAAAAATATTCAACTTAAAATTAAAAAAATAAAGTCGGAACCTCTTGCTCGTACACTTCGACGAGAAATGAATTATTTGGTCCTGGGGCGTTAATATTTCGCTTTCATAGTTAGTGGTGGAAAAACATCGATAATCGCGTACATCGATGTCTTTGGAATCGATTGTATCGATAGTAACATCGGTATTGTTGCATCTCTAATCTCGATCTCTCCTCCTAAGAGCTTTTCAGCCGAGTTTCATTTTGTCTCTTTGTGGTCTCTTTCTCTACATCCCACTTTTATGTTAACTTTTTCTACATCCCACTTTTATGTTAGCCATACAAAAATTCTGTTAAGTACCGAAATTAGCGCCCCTACAGTGTAAAAAGAAAGGTTTTCCTTACTGAATGGTTCTGTGAAAGGGAAAAGCTTAGTAAAAGTTGCTAAATGGTTTTGTAAAAGGGAAAAGCTTATTAAAAGTTGCCGATTGGTTTTGTAAAAGGGAAAATGCTTATAAATTGTGCGTTCTTCTGTGCTTTCAAACGCGCAGAGTTGCTTGTGATGGTGGTCGCGAACCGTCGATGGTTCCGATGTTATCGATGGGCCACTCGATGTTTCTGCAGCTCTATAACATATGTTATGTTTGTTTTTAGCATTACAGTCCCATGTTAGCGGCCCTCACAAGCAAGAAAAAAAAAATATCGAAGCAGCAAAATAGAAAAGCGGAGAAAAGTGCAGTGCGGTGCAGCTTGAGCAGAAAATCGGTGCGAATTTCCCGGTGCGCTTTTTGTTTTTGTGTTCGGCATATCCGCTGCCTCCTGGCACCACCACCCGCAAACGGCCAACTGATGAGTCTCAATTGTTTTCATTAACGCTACGAAAATCCACCGCCCCCCATCCCTCCCTCCTGCGCTCAATCTGCTGACCGCTTCCCGCCCGTTCCGTCCAGTCCCCCCAACTCCCCACCCCCCACCATCCAGTTACTCTGCTGATCCACAACATACGCTCATATCAGCAGCTCCCAGCTCCAGTTCCAGCCCTTGCCCCGCCCCGCCCCAGTTCCACTACTCAACCCCCTTCCCTCCCCACCCGCAATGGCAAGCAATAGCTTTGGCGGTGCCGTTGGCGGAGGCGTGGCAGGTGTGAACTCGGATCTGTGGCGCGAGTGCGTCGCCTGGCTAATCCGGTGTAAGGTCATACCGAGCGACCACAAGGCCGCCCAGGCGGACGCCGAAATCCGGAGCCTGGCGATGACGCTGCGCGACGGAGTGCTGCTGTGCAACCTGGTCATGTATCTGGAGCCCAACTGCATGGATTCGCGTGAGCTGCATCGCAAGCCCCAAATGGCCCAGGTAAATCGAGAGAGAGATAGAGAGTCCAGGCGGACGCAGGAACAGACCCTAACGGATGCCCTTCCTCCACATTGCAGTTCCTGTGCAGCAAGAATATCAAGTTGTTCCTGGACGTGTGCCGCAACAACTTCGGGATCCGGGACGGCGACCTATTCGAGCCCACCATGCTGTATGACCTGACAAACTTCCATCGCGTGCTCATCACGCTCTCCAAGCTGTCACAGTGCCGCAAGGTGCAGCAGATGCATCCGGATCTTATGTAAGTTCCCCCGCAAACTGGAGCAGATATGTATATACATATGTAATATGTATGTACATACAATGTAAATACTATGTATGTACATACATACAGCTCTAGGTAATGCAGAAAGAAGGCATCACACGTTTAGGGCAGAGTCAAAGGATCAATCATTTATGGGTGCTTTTAGGCGGTGGGGTATCAGTATCCCACGCAAGGATAGACATACATACTTACATACAAATACATAGAGTTAACCCCCTTAGACTCAGATTAAGATATATATGTATGCGCCATAGAAATGGAGGTATTATTTAGGGATATATGTATGTATATCGACAGGAAAAGTCCAATATAGCAATATAATATCGAAAATATCATAAAGTTTTATAATATCTATATAAAAATATCGTATTTAATGTTTAAATTCCGATAATCTCATTAATATCGAAGAAATATCCGAGCATGTTTTTGCAGTTTTTTGCCTTATTTTACCTACTCTATTTAAAACATGTTTTTGAATTATTTTGCCTTATTTTAAAAACTATATTTAAAACACTTTTAAAACCACATTTGTTATCATTTTTTTATATTTGTTCAACAATTATAGTGTGAACTAAGCGTTAGTATCTTCTTTGGCACAGTTTTATATATCATACAAACTATCAATTAATTGAGCATGTATCGCAAAGTTTAAATATCTATTTATATATCGGACTTTGGGTTAAACAATTGATACATTATCGATGTTTTCTGATATTCAAAGTATTGCTTAAAAGCAAAGAAAAATTGTTAACAAATTGATACATTATCGATATTTTCTGACGTATTGCTTATGAGCCAAACTTGGCTGTTTTGCTTTCAAAGATAATCGTTTATGTATCATACAGAATATCGATGTATGGCGCATATATCGTAACAATAAAATATCTATTTATCCATGTTTATATGGTGTCTTTCGTGTCAAATTAGTAGTATTGCTTAAAAGTTAAAGTTTATACGTACTATATATGTACATACATTACATATGTACATACGTATGTATGCACCTACATATGTATGTATGTTTATGTACATAAGTAAATAACAATAAAGTTTAGAATTGTATATTTTTATATATATTTAATTGCAATATACCTATATATTATATTAATCAAAAAAAAAACCAATACAGAAAAGCTTTCCGTTTTGAAACTCATGCTTTTTTTGTTTAATAATTGATATTTTTTTTAAATTCTTTTCTTTTTTCATTACAAAAAGTATGTCTATAAATATCGATTTTAAGGACTTTATTACAATGCTCATATTTGAGGACTTTAAGGGGTTATATGATGGCCAAAAAGCGAATGATTGCCAAAAGTTATTTATGTTATGTTTAGACATTAATGATAATTTAAATAAATTAATAAGTATTGGAAAATGTACTCCATTTTTGAATACATTTATTAATGTTATTTTCAAACTTAATATGCAGATTTATATTGTAATAAAAGCATACACAGGAAGTCTTCCCGAATTAATGATATTTTGGTTTAGTTCATGTGTTTATTGTATTATTATGTTTATTATAATTTTAGTCCAAAGTTTTCAAGGCAGTGTAGAACATTTAAATGTTTCTTTTTAATCGATATTAATAATTGTCATTCCTCTAAAAATATATTACAGTGGCTTCAACCTCCTGCTGTCGCCCAGCGAGCGTTCCCATTCAGACGAAGCCATCTACAAGGACCTGCATTCCACGTGAGTAGCGCCTTCAAGTCGTTGTACCTTCCCACCTTACTGTGTCTTAGCCTAGCCACATGAACCCCCTAAGACCCCCGGTCAATAGCCTGCATTTCCTACCTCCATTGCTGCATTACATTGCAAACCTTGCCTCAGCCTCTCTGCCCTTGATCTACTCCACTAGAACCCGAGAACTGATCTCATTATGCGTTGACGCACTTCCCGGACTAATGTCTGCCATCGGGCACTGAGGGAAAAATATTTGCCATTTACAATTACAAATGGCTTCAAGTTTGATGGAAATATAACTATAATCAAAATATTACATATAATATGATTTGTCAGAAGAGGGTCGGTTTTAATTTTAGTGTGCATTTTGGGAAAGTGAAATCCAATTCATTTTTACATTTATTTTCAAAACATTAAAGGTGCGCGCTGATGGACAAAACTGTAACACGTTTGATGCTCTCACTTCCAGGGTCCGTTTTTTATTTTTATTATGACATACATGCTAAAGCTCTTACGCTCCCTTTGTTGATGATTTATTCTACTATATTCTACCATTTGATGAGCCTAAAAAACATGGCGAACATGGCGCTAACTTCTATCATCCTAACCTAGAAAGCAGTTAGCGCCTCAGAAACTCAGTTCGCAGATTAACGTCGAGGTAAAGATTTCCACATTGCGGCTGCAAAAAAAACCAAAAATGGTTTACCAATGGCCAGCGATGTTCAAGAACTTTACAACAAAAAAATATATATTAAAAAAATGTAATTGCTCGAGAGATCTCAATTTCTATAAGTCCTCGCTTAGTAAGCTAACATAATAATACTTTTTTCAGTGCAAAACTAGAACTTCCACATTTTCTTTTACATTTTTCTTTGGCATATTTCTTTCGGCTTATCAAAAGTCTTCAAATGTTTAGGAAATATAGTGAAATAAATCACCAGCAAAGTACGACTAAGACCTTTGATATGTGTAATATGAAACAGCGTTGGGCACAAGGAATAAGGGAAAGAGCCAATGCGCAAGCAACAACAACAAAAAGTAATAACCATTAACAAATTCATACAGAATGTGCGAGAAAATGCTGTTCAAGGGCGTCGCGTCTCCATAGCATTTTGTTTTTATATCCCCATGAATTCGTTTCCGAAAGAAAGAAAGATAGGAAAGAAAGAAAGACAAATCTGAAAGAACAACTTCGTTTCCACCTACGATAAGAGAATATAGGTAGAACCAAAGACGCTAGAACTACTAAGATGAGTAACGCCATACATTTGAATTGCCATATGCCAGCAAATTTTCTGTTTCTGGCAAAAATCGCGTTCGCTCCGCTCTCACAAAGTTACAAAATCACAAAGTTAAGAGCTTAAAAATCTAAAAATATAATGCTTTTGCATGTGTGTTGAATGCGTGAGAATACATGTGCACACATGCAGTTGTCGGCTACCACTGCATACCTACAAGACAGCGACTGGCTCTGTGGCAAGTAAGCCTGGACCCATCGCTAGGTTCAGCAAAAAAAATGCGTGTGCATGGCGTGCGGCATCTTAGTAAACAAAGCGTATTTGGAAGAGTACAAGATCCAGACCGTTGAAGTGAGAGCATCTACCTCAGGTTACAGTTTCGCTGGTCAGTGTGTACACATACTATTTTCGATTACTTGCGATCTCTTCCGCATATACCCCCGCATTCTGTATGATGTGTTGAGGCAAGTCTGATATATTATTTGTGGAAGACGAGGAAGTTGGAAGCAGTCTCCGCGCACACCCCTTCTAAAAACGTCTGTGTCCAGCTTTTTTCTAACACACTTTCTCTTTCTCTCTGTCTCTCTACCCCTCTGTCTCTCTTTCTATCACACTGCCCTCCACTCACTTGGTGTATGAATGAAACGTGTGAAACGTGTGTGTGCATGAATGTGTGTGGCTTCGTCGCTGGTGTGTGGCTTTGCCAATGGGGGAAATGCCCCGATTCAGCAGCGATCTTAACATGCGGAAGGCAAGCAGCATCGACGCCTCTGGCTCGTCCTCGGCGGAGTACTATGACCGCAACTCGCAGAGCGGTTCGTTGTCGGTGGAGGACGAGAACAGCGACATAACCATCGAGAACGGTACCGAGGATATCGACGATTACATCGAGGACTCGCTCTCCAACATGTGTGACTCGGCCATCGATCCCGATGGCGATATGGACGATAAGGTGCCTGAGTCAGTTATCCGGGATAGCAATTCAAGCGGCCTTCCCTACGATCTCACCCTGGATGCAGTTAGCTCCGCCTCGGACTCCGCCTCGGCAGCGGTTACGCCCACACCGGAATCCAGTGACCAGAAAAAGAAGTCACTCGCGCCCAGTGGCGATGCCACGTCGCCTTCTGCTTCCAATTGCAATGCTCCCGGCTCATCGCAGGAGCGTCATATATCCAGCTCCTCGTCGTCCACGTCCCTGTTCGTCAGCGAGAGCCAGCGACTGCAGCGGGCAGCCGCCTCTGTATACAACTACCGCTCCTCGATGGCGTCCACGGAGCACGAGTACGCATACATTTACAGCGAGGATGACGATAAGGTCTACGAGGATCTGTGCTACGTTACCTTCCAGGCGATAGCCAAACCCGAGGTGTGCCCATACAAATTATCTCTGTGTTCAGCGGGTTGGGATCGAAGTATATGTATCTGAACCGATCAGATAAAGTCACGAAATATCCACGCACCATTACATTTGTCGGTGTTGTGGCGGAAACAATTGATATCCAATTTATAGTTTTTGCATTTAGACAGTATGAACAATTATATTCTGTATAAACATTTTCATTTATTTATGTGTGTATATCTATATATGTTTCTTATCACTATCAGTTATTGTTAAACTAAGATGCAAGCTGGCTTCGGTGAGCTACTTATAGTCATATTTCTTAGGTCATATACTGGGCCAGGTCGTAGGGACATGGGCTTTCGATTTTCATCGAATCCGAGAAGTACTTATTCATAAATTGGATAAAACGTTTAGAGTATTATTATAGTTTATTATTTGCTTTTAATGCTAGGTCGAATTCATGCATTGAAAACATGAATTTCGCAAAGTAAAGTGTGTGCATAAACTTCAAGTATTCCTATATTCGGGAATACACGAATGTTGACTATGAATTCCGAACGCAATACATGAAATGAGCTCTGCTTAAATTGGGTGGCAACGCCAAGCAAAAATTACATTAATTTAAACTAATTACAGTCAAAACAGTGAAATTAGGTTAACATAGTAGTGGAATCAAAGAGAGGTCGTATTAGACTTATGTCAAGTATCATAAATAATTGAAATCTTTTCATTTTATTTGTTTACTAGAATTTAAAGCTAGATCTCTCTACAGGTATCTGTTAATATGAGTGCATGAATTCGTGGAAGTCCTATTTTGATTTCACATATTAAAAAATGCATCCGGTCCGGCATCTCTGCTATTCTGAGTTCACGAATTCATCCGGTCCGGCATCTCTGCTCTTTTGAGTTCACGAATTCATGCGGTCCGGCATCTCTTCTCTTTTGAGTTCACGAATTCAGGAATTCATGTATTTCATAGCGTAAACGTAGTACGTTTTAACAACGAAATTATAAGAATCTGCTACGAATTCTTTGGCAGCTTAAAGATATGACTGATTAACGAGATTTTCAGACTTGATCTGTGTACATTTATTAAGAGACTGACTATTTCAAGACCATAGTTCATAACCTGTACAAATAAATCGAGTAAAAGTTGTACAACTTTTAACAGAGAGGTCATATGACATATAAACTATATAGTACTCCAATTTTACTTATAATAAACTATTGTTAAGCTCAGATAAATTGAATTGGATTCCTTAAGACAGGTCTGATCTCTCCTATGGCAGCTAAGATAAAGTGTTCGATTTTCAAACTGGATCAGAGTGCATATACATCTTAACATCTTGGGAATAAGTTGTGAAGGCGATAGCTTTGTAACTAAGCTAGTACATAGCGTAGAATAAAACGGATTGATGCTTATCCAGAAAATATATACTTAGATTCTTGCAAGTTGAACCCACATGAAAGCACATATTGTGCATGTGTCGAGAACTACTATGCTTGAGAGATAAGAACATGATGAACCCTTACCCAAGATCTGCATTCAGAAATAATCGTACTGCATCCCAGAAGTTACATCTAGCGCTGTGACCTCCTTTTCGGATGTTTTATCTACAAGTCATTCGGAACCAAAAATAAACCCGACACCAATTGCATGAAGGGTTAGGACATAGTCACCGGAAGTACTTAACAAAAACATGCCTTTTCTATTTATATACATTTCCAATGTATTTCTGCTTTTTAGTAGATCCGTAGTGGAGATAAGCCATATCGAAACACAGCGACGGGGCTTACGTCTGCACTTTACAGACTGCCTGCATGTTTAGGTTAATATATGAACAACGTTGGGCTAAAAATATTACAAAAAGAGCCACTCTGCAGGCACACACACACAAAAAAAAAAGACTTTTACCTGTTAAAAAAGCTGAAAATAATCAAGAGATAAACGTGTCATTTAGGAAATTATTTGTCTAAGCAAAAGCCCAACCGAAATCTGTTAAATACCAAATTCTGCTGTGAGGCACGGACTTCACTATGATGCCTTATCTTCTTCCTCTTTTGGCTATCTAAAAACAGGTGCTATTTTCTCGAGCCGAAAAAGATTTAACAGGGAGTACAGGTGTGCCTGTTAATGTTAGCTCTCACATGTGAAATATTCCAAAGCTTTTACTTTTACTCTGGTTTTTGGGATGGTTTTTTAATATATGTATGTTAAAAAATAATTAGGATAAGGCGTTATAGAATAGAAGAAAATCAAATCATCCATAATGTGATGTGAAGTGTGTTAAATATTGAAAAAAGAAATGTAAAGGGTGAGCGATTTGGAAAAAGAAATATTTTATTTTTATTAATTTTCTTTTTTCTTTTACAAAATTTCAATTTTAATTACCTACAATCCTTAGTAAATTTATATAGAAACTTTTTTAATTTTTGCTAGTTTATATATGTTTACTTGTACCGTAGATTTGCCTTATTATTATTTATGTTGCTTTCGTTTTTCTTTTCATTTTCGATTAGTACCACCGACAATATTGCATGCAATGGAACCGGTTACGACCACACCAACACTAAAGAAGAGGAGGTGTACCAAGATCTGTGCGCACTGCACAGGACGAGTAAAAGCCAGGTAGAATTTAGCTGCCTGTCCGTGCATGAGACACACTCTGCTGGCCCCAGTTTCCCAGGCTCCTGATTGTCCTAATCTCTATATTTCCGTTTTCCTTCCCTCTAGACCGCCTCACCGACCAGCTTGGAGCAACGTGACTATGTCATTCGAGAGCTGATCGACACAGAATCCAACTATCTGGATGTACTCAATGCACTGAAAACCAAGTTTATGACACCGCTGGAGCGGCATCTTAGCCAGGAGGAGCTGCGCATCATCTTTCCACGCATCAGAGTGAGCAGAATATGATTTTTTTTTAAACAATTCAAGTATTGAAAAAGAAAAGGAAAATACTGTGATTTAGTTTATTAAATTCTTTAAAATGCTATATATTTTGCCTTATTTAATGATTACTTTTATCTCATATCTATAACCCCATAAAGTATATATATTCTTGATCACCAGAAGAATCTGCATCGCTATCTTTATCTATATGTTTGTCTGTCCATAGGAACATTCATATCTCAGAGCCTATAACAAAGTGATGCTTCGATAATATCGATATTTTAACATTCAGTGTGATATTTTTCAAAATTGCAATAATTCAAATACTAGTAGGGGTGCTACAAAATATTGATATACATAGATCGATATTTAAACATTACGATATATAAATGCTAAATCGATATTCTGTTTGATATATCTAACCAATTTCCTGCGGTTGTTTGGTTTGAGATTTTTACAAATTGACGTGGTTTATCGATAATATCGATATTAACTCCTGTGATTGTGATATTTTTCAATACATCCAATATTTATATTAACAATATTTTCGATATGATATTGAGTGTTATATGTTTATCGATCAAATTATATTCTATCGAACTTTTCCTAGTAAGGAGTATATTATAGACGAGCACACTCAACCATAGCTTTCTTACTTACATTGTGGTCGTATTCATAGACTAAAAAGCAATCTGCAGAAAATCGCCTTCAAAATAAGTCGCAAGACTAAAAACTAGGCTCTTAAGCAACGATTGTTTAACTACTCAAAGCATCGTCAGCTATGCAATGATTAGGGATGGCGGAAAATTTCGATATATCAATAGTGCATCGATATTTGACGCAAAAACCGATATATAATATAAATCGATATTTTACACATTAATTCAGATTAGATATTGGGCATATATAAATACTATTTATAAACAAATTTATGTTTAAACCAAAAAAAGTAAAGTTTGTAATTATTTGTATCCGTATCTTCGTCAGGATCTGGCCGACATCCACACCAGCTTCTTGGAAAAGCTAAGGGAGTCCCTAACGCCCAATGCCAAAAAGAAAATGGCCCAGGTATTCCTCGATTTCCGCGAGCACTTCCTCATCTACGGCGAATACTGCTCCTGTCTGCTGGCCGCCATCGACTTCCTGGCGGACGTGTGCAAGAAGAACCAGATCATCGACCAGCTGGTGCAGAAATGCGAGCGTGACTACAATGTGGGCAAGCTGCAGCTGCGCGACATCCTGTCGGTGCCCATGCAGCGCATCCTTAAGTATCACCTATTGCTGGACAAGCTGGTGAAGGAGACGTCGCCGCAGCACGAGGACTACCGTTCGCTGGAGCGAGCCAAGGAGGCCATGATCGATGTGTCGCAGTATATCAATGAGGTGAAGCGTGATTCCGATCACCTGCTGATCATACAGAAGGTGAAGGACAGCATTTTCGACCTGCATCTGCTGCAGAATGGCAACGGTGGCGATCTGTTGCAATTTGGTCGCCTGCTCCTCGACGGTGAACTGAACATTAAGGCTCACGAGGACCAGAAAGTGAAGCTGCGCTATGCTTTCGTCTTCGACAAGATCCTCATAATGGTGAAGGCCCTGCACATTAAGACGGGCGACATGCAGTACACCTATCGGGACTCACACAATCTGGCCGACTATCGGGTGGAGCAGGCGCCCTCCCGCCGATTGCTTGGACGCGACAACCGCTTTAAGTACCAGCTCCTGCTGGCCCGCAAATCGGGCAAAACAGCCTTTACCTTGTACCTTAAGACGGAACCGGAGCGGGATAAGTGGCGGAAGGCTCTAACGGAGGCCATGTAAGTAGAGTACTTGGGGGCCTGTTCATATATTATGTAATCTTCCTTCATAGAGAAGGAGGTTCCTTTAAAAATTACTCTTAATTATATAGGGGGTGCCTCTTAGCTGACTTTCCAGAAGGAAATTAATAATAATCCCCGCTTACAGGGAAAGCCTGGAACCCTTCGGCTGCCGCAGCACAGACCACAAAATGGAGATCTACACCTTCGATCAGCCGACCACGTGTCGGCACTGCTGCAAATTTCTCAAGGGTCGCATTCACCAGGGCTACCGGTGTAAGGTGTGCCAGATAAGTGTGCACAAGGGCTGCATCTCGTCGACGGGACGCTGCCAGCAGAATCTGGTGAGCGTGCCGCCGCCCGTTTGCGACCGACAGCTGTCCGCCTTCAATTGGTTTGCGGACAACATGGATCGCGAGACGGCAGCCCATCGGCTGGAGAATCGTCGCATTGGCACCTATTTGCTGCGCGTTCGTCCCCAGGGTCCCTCAACGGCCCACGAAACGATGTATGCCCTCAGCCTGAAGTGAGTATTGATTTGTGATTCTCTCTGGCTTATGCAACCCTCCTCCAACCTACCTTTCTATATCTTCCTAGAACCGATGATCATGTCATTAAGCATATGAAAATAAACCAGGAAAACTCCGGCGAATCCATGCTTTATTGCCTGTCCTCGCGGCGGCATTTCAAGACCATAGTTGAACTGGTTTCCTACTACGAACGCAACGATCTGGGCGAGAACTTTGCGGGGTAAGCAAGATATTGGGAAATATGTATTTCTCGAGTATCGAAAAACAAAATCAAAGCACTTTATCATACATGTAGGTGTCATAGCTATAATTTGAATAGCAGATATAATTGTCTGATTTTGATTAGCTTAAGAACTTGCTTTTTAAATCGTTAAATACTACTATTATACATAACTCAAACAACAGAGCAATATACATACATAGTGTCTCCTATTGACGAAACAATAAACCTTCAACGACAAAACGTAAAACATTAAATGGATATATGAGGCTTTCACTTTGTGTTGACATTAATATTATGCTTATTTAGTGCGTTTATTTCTAAGAATTATAATTTTAATGAGTGGTGTCTACGAAAAGCTTTCAGAAAAAATTTTTAACTTTGAAAAGAGATTGAAAAAAATGTTTAAATTTGTTCAAAGAGTGTCGCATAGACACCATATTGTAGAGTCATTGATTTCAGCTTGAGCACACCTTGTCTTAATGCGCGGATCTTGCTACATTTTATGTCATTTTGATTTTAGATAGTTACCTTTTGTATGGCACCTTTTGTCTACCAACTTAGAAGCAATTTTTGGTCCGATTCTTTTTATGAAAAGTATAATAAATCATAATACGATTTTGACTCAGTGAGAATATAATATACTTGAAGTTTCTAAATTTATATGCACTTATCTTAATATGTACCAGATCTTTCCTATGGGAGCTATAATATATAGTTTTCTGACCCGGATAATTTTCATTTAGAATCTGCCTAGGTATATATATTTACAATAGGTAAGGTTTCATGTTAATATCTGTTAAATTGAGCGAGCTATGAATTTATTAGAAAAAGTTGGTACAGTTCCCCTTACTGCATAGGAGCAATCAAGCAATTTATCGGACAATCAGTTAAAATTTGTAATTTGTAATTTGTAACTTGTAATTTATTTTAGCCCATTATTAAATATGTTATTTATAAATCTTCTATATATGTATTTTTATCCTGTTTTTTTTTCAGTCTCAATCAGTCTCTGCAATGGCCCTACAAGGAAGTAATTGCGACCGCCCTGTACGACTTCGAGCCCAGGGCTGGCAGCAATCAGTTGCAACTGCGCACCGATTGTCAGGTGCTGGTCATAGGGAAGGATGGTGACAGTAAGGGCTGGTGGCGCGGAAAAATAGGCGATACGGTGAGCTAAAAGGGCACGCTCCTCAAATTCCGAAACAATTTGTAAGCTCTCCTCTCATCCTCTCATTTCAGGTGGGTTACTTCCCCAAAGACTATGTGCAGGAACAGAAGCCGGCCAGCGAAGAGCTTTGATATTACAACTACGAGGTTTACTTTGCACCCAAGGCCATCAAGCCCACGAAGGCAGCCATTGCTAAATTACCACGAGGAGGAGCCGAGGCTGGCGCCGGAGCTGTGCCAGACGACGAGGCCCTCGAGGAGGATGTGACCAGCATCGACAACTGCAGCTATATTGCATCCTAGTTAAATATGTATATCTAAATATACAGAAAGTGTATTATTTGTCATTAAGTTTTTTTTGTCTGTTTTTCGTTTTTCTGTTTACCTTTTAATATTGTGTGTTAGCTCGAAACACTTGTGCCAAACCCCGGGACAATTACGACTTCAAAATCGAAACGAAAAAAAATGCAAATCCATAAGAACGCAAGTTATTTTTTTTTAAATTAAATCAAAGGGTTGCCTTTAAGGTTTCAACGGTTTTAAATTATATATGTTTACACATATGTTGGACTTAAGTTACCAACTCTTTATGGCTTACAGTTAAGGCAAAGACGCTAGAATTACTAAGGTGAGTAACGTGCATATAGTTGAATTGTCATATGCAAGTAATTTCTTTTTGTCTCTTAAAGTTGAGAGCGTAAAAATCTAAAAATAGTATGCGCTAAAATTTTTAAGAATACATACAGTCGTCGGCTTTCGCTGTATACTTACAGCGCGCTCTTTCTGTACCCACCGCTGGGTCCAGCACAAAAAATGAGTGTGCAAAAAAAATCGTGCGACATCTTGGTAAATCAAGCGTCTTTGTTTAATGTATCTTTTTTTTATGAATGTGAAGATGCTTATGCATCGAGCACAGATTGCGTGAAGAGAGATGGTGAAACATATTATAAACAATGCCCTGCGCGACATTTCCATACGAAGCTTTAAATATTTACCTATATTCATACACAAAGTGAATATATACCGAATATTGAATATGTTCGCCACACCATATTTAATGGTATGGCCGAACCTGACTCTAGTTGAAACGTAAATGTTAACTTAATAAAAGCAACGCAGCCACAAATTGTTCGAACAAATACAAAAAAAAATATATATAGAAACTATCGAAAAGCAAATAAAAAATATATAACAAGAAAAAAACAAAGATTTAGCAATATCGATATATGTCATATTTACAAGATGATCGAAATATTAGGCCAGCCAATTTATAGATAACTATATATACACACATATATATATAATAAGTACTAAATATATATATTTTACCTACGTATGCATACATACATACATAGCCAATGCAAAACTTTGAACACAAATTAATGTATCACGATGTGGGGCGGGGGAGGGAGGCTTACTGCCGTCTAGTTAAAAAAAAAAAACAACTTGATCTATATATGCATTGCCATGCTCCTACTTTCACTTGGCACTTTCCTTACGAATTGTTCAGGATTTTCTGCATTATTTAAATGTTTCCACAACAACAACAAAAACTAGAATAATTTATAAATCAAGTCAATCAAAACACAGCACCACCAAAATCGGTTTAAAATTAACAAGTTTTTAACTAAATTTTAGTATTGAAAGGAACGAACTAAGAGAATGTCATCCATAAAAAAAAAAAAACATTTTTCAAACAAATAAATAAATTCTCATCGAAGTGATAAATCAAAAAGGACTCTTGACATAAAAGGAAAAAATCTGTAAGGATAAAGAGTAAATGGGGATAAGATAGTGTGGTTTAGTTTTTAATCTCGATGGAAATCGGACAGGAACAACGAATTGCAGTTCTCCGTCAGTCTTCGAACTAAAATTTAAACGTAATGAGTACATGTTTATTCAAAATGCAGGCCTAGTGGAAACAAGCCCTTTCCTTACATTTATTGCCAGGGTTGCATGCCATTTAATTTCTGAAAACATATATATTTTACCTCTAGCATGTACAGTCAGCTGGAAACTTTGTTGAATTAGGTTAAGCTATAATCAAAAATATATTTTAGAAAATACACAACTTATACAAAGTTAAAACTTTTTGTTATTTTCTTTCAAACCTATATAGCGAATGAATTCACCAAGTTTTCTTAAATTCTTAATCAATTCTTAAATAACTGAGACGTGATCGAAAGGAATAAAAATAGTGTTTTGTTTGAACTTTAACTTTGTATTCCAGGGTTACCCAAGCCCAAAGCTTTACTTTAAAATATAAACTCATATCCAAGGCTATAATCTACGAAACTTTAAAACTGAATGTTTCGAACATGTGAACAGTGAACATATATTTGAAAAGTAAAAAGCTTAGAAATTAGAATTATTTTAAATCTTTGCCGCGACTCGAAAGGCGGTTTAAAACTCGACTAAAGCCAGCGCAGTGCAGTGAGGGAGATAGATGAAAGGTTTCGAATTTATTGAATAATAAATTATATATATATTTCTCATCGAATTCCACTTAAATTATTCAGAAAAAAATCCACACTAGGTTCTATTTCCTTTTTATATTACTAGTATTTACAGTAATTTAAAGACATACCTTTTGTCTGCCTATAAAAATGATAGTTACTTAGGTTTCCAACCCTATTGGGTGATTTTCAAATTAGAAATTATATATTTTCCTCTCCCTTTTTAACACAAGAAATCAAACTTTTTTCATCTGTTTTTTTAATTGCTTAAAAACTTTAATAAATAAAACTAACTACACACAAAAAATTGGTTCGTATGGAGAAAAAAAAAACATTCGTCGCCAGGTCGCAGGGCATTGCCTTAGGCCTTGGATGGATTCTCAACGCTGATGGGTTCGGGAGTGATCTCCGCCTTGGTCACCTCCTCCGGCGCCGCCACAATCTCCTTAGCCTTCACTGATTTGGGTTCGGCAGCAGAAGCAGTAGGAGCTGCCTCCGGGGCAGTCCTGGCCAGCTCGCCGGGAGTGGGCTTCTTGGGCGGCGGCTTGGCCTTGCCGAAAATGGCCTTCTCAATGCCCAGAATGGGAGCCTCGAAGGCCAATGTGGCGAAGATGGAGGCGGTCAGGGTGATGCCAAAGTCGTGCCACCAGCGAAGGATCTGCAATTAATAAATAAATATTAAATAAATAAATAAATATTAAATAAATAAATAAATAAAAAGCAGCATTGGGCAGGAGATATAATGGAGAGAGCGATTCAGCAATCTTCACTCACCGCATCATAGTTGGAGAAGTGGGTGTCCGTCTGCAGACGAGCGGCGTTCACCAGCTGGACAATGCGATGGATCACGTACATGCAGTAGGTGAGCCGACTGAAGCCCGTAAAGAAGCCCCACGAGAGGAAGTCATTCACCAGACCGCCATGCCCATTGTAGCAGGCCCACACGATCCAACCGATGGACAGGGCCCAGCCAGTCCTGCTCAGGGGCTCGAAGAAGGCACCCTCAATCAGCGGGGAGTCGGGCGTGTCCGGCAGGATGCGCCAGTAGGGTCCCCACATGCAGGCCAGCATGGTGCCGAAGGCCACAAACCAACCGGTCAGCACCCAGGCCTTGGTCATCGGAATCTGGCGTCCGCGATTGCGGGTGAACAGGAAGTAGCCGAAGATCACGCCAATCAGCCAGGTGGGAATGCGCGTGTGGGTGGGATAATAGGTCATGCGCTGGCGCAGATCAACATGGTCGTCCTGGACGCGGAACAGCGTGAATTTGTAGTGCATGAAGGTGGCAAAGGTGCCGCCGAGGCAGATGAGCAGAAAGATGACAATGGGCACCAAAGCCTTCTTGCCCCACTTCCACAGGGGGATGAGGAACAGGGGCGACAGGAAGTACAGTTGTGTGTCCACGGCCAGGTACCAGGATTGTGTGATGCACTGCGTAAAAGAGAATATATCATCAGAATCACAGTGAGATCCTCAATAAAAAAGTCTAAGCCCACTCACAATCCTGTAGGGAACGGCATAGTTCTGAACGTAGAGCAGCGTGGCCCACCAGTTCTCCTCGCAACGCTGATCCTGGGTGCCCAGCTTGAACCACATGGGACCGGCGCCCGAGTACTTGTACAGCGTGAGAGTGTACAACACCACAACGGCCACCACGGGCGTCAGCCGGATGTAGCGATGGAAGTACATCATGGGTATGTTCAGCTTGCCCTTTGTCCGCTCCAGTTCACGGAAGGCGCCCCAGCACATCAGCAGGCCGGACATAAAGAAGAAGGTGTCCACGCACAGGGAACCGTTCTGGACGAGCATCGAGTATGGGGTCTGGACCCAGGTATAGAATTTATTCTTGTTGATGTGCGGCAGATCGTAGAAGGTCATGTAGCCGTGGCCAAAGACCACCCACATCATGCTGAAGCAGCGCAGTCCGTTCAGGCAGTGAATGACATTCGGATTGTTCACCTTCTTCACCGTGAAGATCTTGGGAGCATTGGTGAGCACAGAGAAGGCCACCAAAAGTGGCTTTTTGGGTGCTAATCAAGAGGGGGAAGAGTAAGATTAATTCAGATACTAAGGTATCTCCTTTGTTTCCTTCAAACTCACCTCCCTTGCGGGTCTGTATGTAATCGTAGACACTGGCGGCCACCATAAAGAATAGGATCAGACTGAAGAAGACACTGTGGGCATATTTAAAAAAAAATAATAATAACACCAATAAATAGTAAGCAAAAATCATAAAAAACCTCCCACTCACATGGCAAAAATATCAATGCCTCGCAGCTGGATGGGCGCATCGTATTTGCACCGCTGCTCCGTGACCATGGTGTACTCCAGATTGATCTTATCGGCGCCATACAGATTAAAGATGGCCTCCTTGAGCAGCTCATCGGATTTCTTGGCACTGCACGACTTGGGCACACAAATGCCCAGCTCAAAGATCTGGGGATCCGTTTGCTGGTAGCTAATGCGCTGGAACTCCTCGCCGCGCTTCTTTACGCTGGTATAGTACTCGGTGATATTCAGACTGGTCAGACAGTACTGGCCACGGATCTCAGTGCCATAGGTGCTGCTGGCAGCCACACACTCCTCGTACTGACCCATGCTGATGGTGTGGCCCCAGAAGAGGCCCATGGGCAAGCGACCCCAGGTGTCGGGAACTGCAAGGCATCCGAATATAGATGGTTAGGTTTCGGGTTAATCTTTATCAATATGTGCAGGGGAAATTATGTAAAGATAATTTGATATTTATCAGAGGTCGCAAGGTTGGTTCTCGTTGGTTACCCGGGAACTCTATTGAGAGTGGAATTAAAGAAGCGCCTCAGTTCGGTCCTGTTTCATTCTCTCTCTCTCTCTCAGTTGAAGTACGAGAGCGGTCTGCGGTCTCTCTTTCTCTCTCTTGTTTAAAGAGAGCAGCAAAAGCAAGGGTTAAGCAGCTAAACACTCTGAGAGAGCTTCGTATTTTGTCTCTCCGAATAAAGTTAAAGGAGTAATCACAACAGAAGCAAAACCAACGACACAACTGCGAGAGAGAGAGACTCTCCCAAGTATCTTTTCATTCTCTCTGCGAGAGAGAGAGACTCTCCCAAGTATCTTTTCATTCTGTCTGCGAGAGAAAGAGACTCTCCCAAGTATCTTTTCATTCTGTCTGCGAGAGAAATCAAATAATCCAAAATGGTTAAACCCATTCAAAGATCTCTGCTTTTAATTAAAGTTATGTAACTTAACAACCAAAAAGTATATTAAACTTTAGATAATCTTCCGAAATCCTATCAACATATATACATACATATATACTCAGCACCTGCAGCAGCGATAAGCCCTGAGATTGCAGTGGTTCGATACCGGTTAGGGGATAGATAGGGATACGGATTAGGATTGCGCGGGTGCGAACGTGTGCGTGGTCACAGGCGTTGCTCAAAATGAACCCCGACCAACCTAGGCGGTTGGAACTACAATCTATTTACAGGGCCCATAAATTGCATTGCACTCGATGCGGCGACACTTATGAATGGATTTGTAAACCCAAGCCCCCGTCCCATAAATAATGAATGGGAATTGTGAAATTACCGGATCACGCCATAAGAAAGCCATAATTAAGACTCAGTGCTATCTTGAAGCATAAATCATGTTTCCAGCACTCCTGTTCCTGTATCAGTCGGGTTTTCTTAATCGAAAGATTAAGATTAAGTTTCACTACAAATCCACATGCATAAATGATTTCTCATTTTTGGCGATGACATCATGTGGGAACTTTTGCAATTCTAATCGCTATAAATCTGGGGGAAAATCAACGCAAAATTGGATTTATGAATTGGCAATTGGCCATAAAGATTAAGGGTAATGGTTATGCCCAGGGTGGTGGCCCAGACTTGAGTTTTTTTTAAAAGATAAAGTGTTAGGCATTGAATTTTAAATTGGATGGAAAGCCTATTAATTAATTTAGTTTTCGGGGAAGAATCGTAAACAAATAAGCACACTTTAGAGTTTTTTTTTTCTTATATATTACAGAATGCTCTTGGGGCTATCATTACTCTTTTACGATCAGGAATCCTCTATTTTTTTAAGGAGCTCATTAAGCTCAACTGTTTTGATCTTACGACTTTTTTCGCAAAGAGAAGAAGTAGAAACTGAGAAGAATCTCTCCCTCGCAGTTGTATCGGATGATTTGCTTCTGTTGTGCTTACGCCTAACTGTATTCGGAGAGACAAAAACGAAGCTCTCTCTCAGAGTGCTTAGCTGTTTAATCCTCTCTTTCGCTACTCAGTTCTCTTGTTGCTGTTTGCTTTAACCTAGCGGGGCAAGAGCGACAGGACAAAACTATTTTCCGCAAAGCAAGCGACGTCAAGAGAACCAAGAGGGCCTATCTGAGAAACAATGCCTAACCTTATGAGCTCTGCTTTTTTTCTATAAAAGCTCTCTTATTCTAATTCCTTAAGTTCCTTCAAATTTAAGCCCATAAAGAACTCATGCCAACTAGAATACGAATTGTAAACAATCACTGATCTTCAAGGGATAGAGCCCAAGGGTTATCTCGTGTTAATGCTTACATTCCAGAGCCCACTCCTCGGTGTTGTCCATGGCGTCCCGAATGCGATTGATATCCTGAAGACACTGCATATCTTCCTCCTCATCGGCGCGATTCTCGCGGCTAAGGGCCAACTGGGTCTGATTCTGGTTGCCGGCGGTGAGGCGGGACCACTGCTGGGAGGCCACAAGGAAGAACTGATGGGCCATGCTCTCCTGCAGCGGATAGGAGTGACCCGTGGAAAGGACATCCTTGGCGCCAACGGCCGCGATCAGCAGCGCGGCTGCGAGGACACCGAGTGGGCCCTTCATGGTCCAGCGACTGAATGGGACTGGATCTGGGAGACAGAAGACAGTAAACGAACGGCGCGGCGCGGCCACCGAGGGCAAGGGAATGGGACTGAGTGGGCGATCGGATAGATCGATGCCTTTTATAGGCTAGTCAGAGAGGGGCTTTTATAGCCTGCTGATCGCCAGATTGGAGTAGCACTTGAGTAGCACCGCGATGACCAAGCACCGGCCGCCCCTGGAGTCTATAAATATTGCCGGCATGGAGCAGCTACTGGTCTTGGAGTCCCGATAAGGGGACTGCTCCTCTCCTCCTCCTCCTCCTTCTGTTAGCGTCCGCTAATCAATTGGCTTGCATTGCCCACTTTATCGGTGCCACCGGTGTCTTATCTGGCTCTATTCCCTCGATCGGACGGACGGACTCACCGCTGGATTCACTGGATTCCGCGGATTTGGTTGCGGACTCTGGCGTTCATAAATCCATGTCACACCGGCCGAAATAGTAATCACAGTGCTGGCCAAGATTGCACACCAATAGAGGAGGAATACCATATATACGAAAAAAAAAAGACGATCCACCAGCTAGATTCCGTTTAATTAAATTAGCCGTCTTTTTGGGACTTTGCTCCCACGAGTGGCGCACCTGAACAGACAATTATCGGATAATTTTGGTTGGCCAACGATATGGAGAGTCAAGGTCACCTCAAGGAAGGGGTTTCTGAAAATAGTTAAAAATCGAATGATTGGCATTTTTAGGAATGATATAAATATGGTGGTGAGCAAAAGATAAGCGGATTATGTATGCATAATTCCGGGATGTGACTCTATTGAGGAATAAAAATAAACCTTAAGAGGGAAAGACATAGATGATACTACCTTTGGGAGATGTTGGTGAATTATACTTACTTGGTCTTGGTAACATCTAACCCAAGAAGACACTGTCCAAAGCTCGTTAATAAATGTTACCAGCTTAAAAATAAATGTGATTAAAACGAAATGCTATTAAAATAATATGATTATGGTTTATATTATTTTAAGATAATAACTTAGATAAGAAACAAAACCTTAGTGATATGATACTGTAGTACCATGAATTTAGATACGCTGAAGGCAAGGCATGTATTATATAATATTGTAAATGTTATGATAGGATAGTTAGAAATTAAAAAAAAAACCTACAACTGAAGCCAATTGGGTTCTACAGAAAAGGCATTCCCAGAATTTAAATAATCAACCCCAAAAGTCCCCCTTCAAGGAGGTAAACAAAGGCAGTGTGGAGTCTATAAACCAAATCAGACATCTATTTCATTTATTAGAAGTATATTAGGCAATCGAGGCGAGCGGCGAGCGGCGAACGGTATCTCCGGCAATCCGAGAGGCCACTTGCCCGTGTCTATTGAGATCGAGTGGAGGTGGCATTCACTTTTGGATGACACTCACTTCAGATGGAGTGCGGAGCGCCAACGATAGGCTAAGTATCAGGGAGTAAGTCGTCCGCCAAAATTTGTTTATGGCGTGGGAACAGATCGGTAGGTGGGTAGGCAGGCACCCGTGACAATCTTATCTGCCGATTACAGATTACCAAACCGCCTACCTACCAACCTACCGGTTACCCACCGGTTACTGACTTCCCCCATTCAAGATCAGGTGGGCTGGTCCGGTTCGTAGATTTACAGGCCTAGGAACTGGCCATACCACCACCACCACCAGAAACTTTCCTATGCCTGGAGAGAATCTCAGCAGAGTTTTTGGGGATCCATAAATTAAGTGATACGGTTGGCTGGCTGGCACAATTTTTGAGAGGTAAAGTACCGATTGAATCAGCTTCTTTGGGCTTTAAATGAATCACAAATATTTTGTTTAGTTATGAGGTTAAGGTTTTTATTAGACTTACACTTACACTTACTAACCTTTTACAAGGAAACCTGACCATGAGCATCTGTCACGGTCGCCATGTCACGTTTCCTTCCTACAAACACTTTTTAAAATACCAAGATACCATCAATGTTATCAATTGCCATTAGGAAATCAAGGATATATTTATATACCTGAAGAATAATCTCAAGAATGAATATTAAAAAGTATCTGTCTGTTGCCTTAGTTCCACACTTAATAGTCTTAAGTTAATACCACTTTGTCTCCTGTGATGTCACTTGCAAGGTCGCCACAGTTTGCCTCCAATTGGACTTTACGACCCCCCGCTGAAGGTCTTTAGTGCTACCCACACATATTGCCACTCGGAGCTATCGAGGGATCGGATTCGAATCGGATCCAGGCGATTTCGGCCCCGATCGAAGAACGTCAATTGGACGGCACTTGAAACTGTTTTCGACACATTATTTATAGTTGTTCCATGTGACGATGGCACGGGTTGATAGTAACGGATAATTCCCAGCAGCGCACTCCATATACTATATATATATATATATATACATATATATAGTAAGAAGAAACCGTGGGGACTTTGCACCCAAACAGGCGTAATTCTCTCCCGACTTCCGCCTGGCGATGTGCCATATAACACAGTTGTGGCTCAATAAAGGTTCTGGATTACCCAGGGAAAGTGAAGGGTTATAAATCCTACGGGAAAAGTGAATCATATTGCTCCCTGCCCCGACTTCAAGGGCCCTCTGGCTCTGGATCTTGACTTGGTATTTCCAAAAACACCTGTTCTCCCTTATCTGTGGCTAACTACGTTTCGCCTTTGAGTTATATTTAAATTTAAGCATGCATGGAATGGATGGAGTGCACGGTAATCGACTCAAATTGTTGATGTTCTTTTGATTATGTCATCTTAACTTAATCTCTGATGGCCTGGTATGCAGTGGGGGGAGATTAGCTAACCGAAATCTTGAAGCATAAACGAGTAAGAAGGCTCGACTGTGAGATACCTGGTACTTAAAGCATTGGTTTTTGATGAAGTCTGGAATTTTATCAATAATATATAAAGAGCCAAGCGGTAAATTAAATTAAACAAAGTCTCATCCAGGTTTTTTTTACACAGATTGCTCAAAAGCAACTACGCTAGAACTGCTAAAATGAGTAACGACTACACATTTGAATTTCCAAAGGCAATAATTTTCTGTTCCTGACGAAAATAGCGCTCTCTCCGTTCTTACAAGGTGGAGAGCATACAAATCTCTCTCTCTCTCTCCCTATTTCTCTGGCCCTCTGGCAAGAAAGCCTGGACCCAGCGCTGGGTCCACCACTTAAGATGCGTGTCCAAGAAAAGGACTCATCCTTAGAACCAGGCACAACGGCACACGTACTTTAGTACAAGGAGTACGAAATTCTCCAAGAATTCCATTGAGTTATAGTTGAAAAAATTAAAATGTTCAACTTAAAACCCACCCACAATAATAACCACAATTAACATTCGTTTTAATTTCATAATTTTTATTTAAATTAATTTATTTTACACTTTCAAGCAAAAGTATTTAGTTAATTACAGTGTTGTTGGTTTCTTTTATTTTGTTGTTTTTGTTTGCTTTGTTTTGTTTCGCTTGGTTCGCTGTGATTTTGGATCAATACGACAAAAAAAAGGAAAGAAAATAAAGTAGGAGATAGAGATTGGTAGAAACAATAATAATATTAATAATAATCATCGTAATAATAGTAAAAAAAATATTTATATATTTATGTTTAATCCATACACTCATTAATGAATGTGCACGCTTATGTGTGTGTGGGAGTAGGGGTGTGGGAAGGTGTGGTTGTGGGTTTTTTGTGGGTGTGGGTGTAGGTGGTGGTGTGTGTACAATTAAATTAATGAAATCTGATAGAAAAGTCAAAAGTCATCTTATCAGCTTAACTGTCGCACTATTTTACAAGTAGGTATTATGTCGTAACGGTTTTCTCAATTCTTTTATCATTATCGTTATCGTAATCATTAGCATAAACATTATCGTACTCATTATTAATATTAGTTATTAGTATCAATCGTTTTTTGTTTTCATTTCATTTCGTTTCTTTTGTTTTGTTTTGTTTTTGTTTTTGTTGTGGTTGTTGTTGAGTTAGAACTAGTTTTTACTAAGGCTTGGTTTACTTTACACTTGACTTATCTAGGCGTACCACCTTCTTCTTCTTCTTCTCTCCTCCTCCTTTGCATCCTTTGTGTTCTCCCATTATCATCATCATCTTGTTGTTTTTTTTTTTGTGGGTTTTTTTTCAGATTTTTGTTATAAGAAATTACATTTTGTATGCATAATAATAAACGCCGGTTAGCAAAGTGCTCCTCTCTCTATATCTTCTCCATCGATTTCATGTTTCGGTTAACGTTTTCTCCCGCTGCTACTGCATTTAGAATAAATGTTCATATATATAATTTACAATTGTTCGCTTAACTAAGATCCTTCATATATCATATATATAGTATATATATATATACGCATATATATATATATGTGTGTATGCTAAACGCGTGTGTGTGATCGATCATCTTACCTATATATTAATGTGTATATAGCGCTGGCGGCTTAAGTCTACGGCTTACGCTCTAGTTATCATCTTATTCCCGCTTTACTTGTAATGCGCTTTGTGTTGCTTCTATGTTTTCTGGTTTACTTGTTTCCACACTTTTTCATCATATATAATTGTAATCACAAATAGTTTTGGAATATGCTCTCTCTTACTCTCTTACTCTCTTACTCTCTTACTCTCGCTCTTCTCGCTTTCCGCTTTCTCTTACAAATGAACAGAATGATCCTTGATTCACTATCGCTCCCTCTCACTCACTCACACTCTCGCTCTCCCTCTCGTTCACACTCATAACTTTGTTCATTGCCTGCCTGACTGTGGTATAAAAACAAAAACAATGCGGAGAAAAAATACGTTAAGCAGCGTTCTCTTTCTCTTACTCATTCTCCTCATCCTTCCATCCTTTCTTATTTTTTTTCTTGTTTTTTTTTTTTGGTTACTATCGTGGGGTTTGCTGCGCCCGCTATTCCGATTTACCGTTTATATTATGTTGGTTTTGTATCATTTTTTTTTATTTCTCGTTTTTGCTACCAGCACGCGGCGTCTGCGATTTGAAGGCAGCGTCATGTTATCGCAACTATACCGATTACCGAGGGCATATCGATTCGATAATCAATTGCCCATCGATAACGATACCGATTCTCCTCATTGTTTACATACGTTAAAAGTACAAAGGCATTCGGCGGCAGAGCCCAGTGACTTGAGTATGTTTGGTTTTTTTTTTCTCACACGATTCTATATAATAATAATATTTAAATTTTACTTTTTTTATGTTTAACTTGAATTATTTGTAGTTTTTTGTTTGTTTGTTTTTTGTTTTTTTGGTGTCTGTTTTGATTGTGTGCAGCGCAGCGTGGGTTTCGCATCCGTTCTTTCTTTTTCTTTCTTTTTTTTTATCGGTGGCAGGCGCAGCTCTTTTGTTTTTTTTTTTGTTTTTTTTGCTTTTGGTTTTCCAATTTTTCTCATTTTGTTGTTGTCTTTCGCTTAGCTAAGGAAACTCTACGCGCGTTTCGTTTAAAAACACACTAACTATATACCGCGATATATGTATATCGTATGCGCATGTGTTGTGTGTGTATGTATGTCGGTTTGTGGGAGAGTAGATCTAGATATAAACGATATAAACGATATAACCGATATATCCGCCGATACACATGTTATGCGCGACTTACGAGCTAGGGCATTGTGGATTTTACAAACTCTACTTTGCTAATCAGTAATATATATGTATATATATATATATATATATATCGCGTGTACTTGTATCTGTATGTTGTGTGTGTGTTCTTGGGTATTTACAATTAATGTTAGTTACTTGCTTGATGTCGCAATTGAAGGCATTTTTATGCGCAGTGAATAAGTATCCTAGTATTTAAAATTTACAAAATCCCCTCTTTCACTTTCTTCCTTTTGTTTTTTGTTTGTTTCTTTTTTTGTTTCTCCTCTCGCTATCTCGCTCTCTCGCTGACTCTCTCTGTCCCTGTCTGATTCTTGGGCGGCGGCAACTTGTACAAAGAAAAACAGTTCGAAAACGAAAGCAATCCCATCCATCTTATCCCTCCTTTCTACCCACTTAAATCCGAACAATTATATTATGTAGAAGAAAATCATATATAGACGTAATATCCGATCGATTAAAGAACCCAGTTGAAGTCTACAGACTATGTCTAATAAATATATATAGTGGTAAACCTAACTCGTAAGCCTAGGTGGTTTCATTTTTTAGCGTTAATAAATAGCAAATCGATCTTGGAACTTATGAGAACCGAACCCCTCCTCCTCTCGAACCTCTCTCGCTTATTCCATTACCAAAAAATTAACCTTTCAACTCGCGCGGCTTTTTGAGACAAATTGGTTGGGTTTTTGGGTACTCCTGCTGCTGCTGCTGCTGCTCATCATCCTAATCCTTCTCCCCTTTCTTTTTTGGCTATCACAAAATCAAATACTAAGTAAAACATTAAGTTATGTACACGAAAAAAAAAAGTAGAGAAATCCAATTAATGTTTTTCAGGGGGGAGACTCATTTGGGAGGCCTTCAAAAGGTATTGGGGGAAGAAAAGGACAAAACATTGAGGGACCATAAGGATTACTAGCACAAAATGCACACAAGCCGATGGATTTGGCTTTATTGCCTTTGCTTGCATATTGCGACTGATCTTGATTTGATGGAGAGTTCTGGATTGTTGGTTGTTCTTGGGCTCCGAGGTGGTTATTCGGTGTATTCAATGCATTGTTAATATTCGTAATCAAATACACTTAGGGGACTTTCACGTTTCTAGAGAGTTAAGCCACTTGAAGCTTGCTTTTGTGCCTTGTTCCAAATTAAGAAATTAAATTGAAAAATGTTAGGTTATGTTAGGTTAACGCCATGTGATCTGATCACTTTTCCCCGCATTCTTGTTAATTTTTTTTAGCTTTAATAAATTTAGAATTTAAATTTAGCAAATATTTGAGATGGGGGAAAAGCGTGACACAACTTTTTGCTTTTACAGTTTCCAAAAAGATTAATAACAAATGTAACTTTGGAAGGATATTCATTGGGTATTTAACCCTTACGATTCGGTTTGTTTTTATCTTGAATAATTTAATATTTTGTTTTTATCTTGTATAATTTAATATTTTTGTATTTTGTTTCTAAGAATTTAGCAAAACCAAACAAGAGAATGGTCGCGTTAAAACATGATTGAACTTGATACATGGGAAATTGGTTTTTGTTTTGTTTTAACAAATGTGTATAATTTAAATAAGTCTGTGGCGTAGCTCAAAAAAAGCATACGTACATGTATATTTTGGGACGTTTACACAAAATAATGGATATATAAAAAATTGCACTAAAACATAGAGACATAAAGAGACATACGGGGGACATATAAACATTAGACTTTAAACATAATTAATTTGATGCACAATTCCTAGACACTTAACTCCCATTTTAGTATAGGGGAAACGTAATTGATTGATTTCTACCTCCTAAGTGAGTCTTCCCCGCCTTGAATTGAATCGAGGATTTTGGGAACGCACGCACACACTTGCACTCTCGCACACACACACACACACAGGGTTGGGGTTTGGGGTGTTGGTTTGAACAATTTGTTAGGATTCAGTTGTCCTACGTATGAATATATATTTATATATGTTGTAAATGTTAAATCGTTCTTTTCTTAAATATTTCAAGTACCCTTAAACTGTATTCAAAGCATTTTGGCTATTGCTATTGGTTGCACATGTTAATCGTAACTCCTGCCCCTCCTTCGTAACCCCCACCGTCCTCCTCCTCCTCCTCCTCCTGCTCCTACTATTCTGTTTGGTGTCCTGATTCCTGATACTCCTATTGCTATCCTGATCCTAACCACTCTTCATTTATTGTTGTCTGTCAATTGGAAGTGTCTTCCTGGGGAGGGGACCTGGTCTGAGGATTCCGTGTTCGCTTGATTCGTGTATAAAAATATGTATTGTTATGTTATTTAACTCCTATGCTGCTGCGTGTTCCCAATTTGAAGCTCCTATAAGGAGCACTTCGTCTCTTTAACTTTTGCCACTGAGGCACATTTTGTTTTGTTTTTACGTTACTTTTTAGGCTATTATATATAATTCTTGTGCGATTACGGTTTCTAGGGTGGCGGTTTCTAGGGAAGTCTGTCCGTTCGTCCTGTCGCGTCCTCGTCGGGCTGTCTTACAACTCTACAAGGGTACAAAAAACTTAATTCAACTTTACAACACACACTCTATATACTCTATACTCTCTACTATAACGCTGTGTTCACAATTCGGGTATTCTATGTAAAAATGAATATTTCGACACAATTGTTGGTAAGTCGTGACTTCATGGCATAACTATAGAAGGTAGTCTCATTAGCTTCGCTGAGGACTCTAAAATATTCTGAGAGCAAGCGAAAAAACACAAAACAAATAGAGTTCTCTAAGGAGAGCAGCTCTCTCGAAGAGAGGCTACCTTCTTTAGGTGTACCATGGATGGTAAGTCACTAGAGGGGGGGAAAGGCTTCTGCGACGTTAAACGTCCTTTACAATCTTTTCTTCCTAAAAATGGGTAACAAACAATGAATGGGGAATTTGTTGTTGTAGAGTTCCATAATACAGGGCGGTGTGTGTGTGTGTGTTTTGATGTAATATATTGCATTTGTTAAATATATATATTATATTGGCTATGTTTCGCGGCGATTCTTTGAAAGGGAAACCAAATCATGATGATGACGCGCTGCTGCTTGCTGCTGCTGCTGCTGCCTTGTTCAAAAACTGTCCTAAACTTAACTCTAAAGCGCGGGGGTGGTAATCAGGGGCTCTGTTTAAGGGGGGATTTAGTCTTAGGCTACAGTTTACACATTAGTTGTGATAGTTAATTGGTTCAATCATAATATACAATCAATAATAATAATAATAAAGTAAGGGGGAGAGGGGGCATTATATATATATAAAATAGTTAGTCCTTTAGGTTCTAGTCGCAATTCTCTTTCACACACACACACGCACACACACACACACACAGGGGTGGTGGTGGTGGTGGTGGTGGTGATTCCTCCTCCTCCGCCTCCGCCTCCTCCGCCTCCTCCACCGCCACCTCCTCCTCCGCCTCCTCCTCTTCCTCCTCATTTATCGCTACCATCCGTTGTAGCTGCTGCCGCCGCTGATGCTGCTGCTGCTGCTACACTAAAGCCGCTCCACAAACTTGGTCAGCTGATCGGAGGCATCGGGCAGGGCTCCACCGGCACTGCCCACACCCACATTGACACCGACACCAACGCCTACTCCAACTCCAACGCCCACGCCCACGCCTACATCCTGCGGCACGCCCGGCAGCGGCGACTGATGATGCAGGCCATGGTTATGCATGCCATCGTGCGGCGGCGGCGGTCCTTGCGGTGCCGGCGAATGGCTGCTCATCACATGGTGCGGCGAGGGCTGAGCCCGCGGCGAGGCCGAGGGCGCTGCGCGCGGCGATGGCGCTGAGCGGGGCGAGGGTGTGGGCTGTGGCGAACGGATGGGCGGCGAGGAGCGGGCCGACTGCATCATCTGTTGCTGTAGGGAGTGCGGCGTAGGCGGCCCCATCACCTGGGCATTGGGGCCGCCCACCACCGCCGATGGGTTCTGGGCATTGGCATTCGGCATGGCCACCTGCATCATCTGCTGCTGCAGTGGCTGCTGCTGTTGTTGCTGCTGCTGCTGTTGCTGCTGCTGCTGCATGCCTGGCGGCATGCCCACGCCCATCTGTTGCTGGCCGGGACCGGGCTTAACGCCGACACCAACTCCAACGCCGACGCCCACTTGGCCCTGCTGCTGGAGCATATTGGAGGCAGCCGCTGCCGCCGCCGCATTGGCCATCGAGTACTGATCGCCACCGGGACCCGGTGCTCCGCCTGGCACTCCGCCCACACCCACTACGCCGCCGCCGCCAGTGCCACCAGCACCGCCCACTGCATTGAAGTTACCCGTTACTCCGCCGCCGCCACCGCCGCCGCCTGGGAATTGTTGCTGGCCGGGACCAGGTCCCGCGCCGCCCATATGCGGACCGCGCTGGCGTTGGGGATACGGTGGCGGGTATTGGCTCATCTGCATGTAGCGCATCTTGTTCCAACTCTGGTTGGGCACCTGCAAGGGGGAGAAGGAAGGTTTGTTAAGTCAAATATGTCTCCCAGGGTCAGGGGAGATCTCTCTCTCTCTCTCAGTAAGGGAAGGGGGAAGGAAATCGGGGGAAATCGAAGAAAAAACGAAAGAAATCGAAAATAAGTCAAGGGAAATGAAAGGATATCGAAGGAAGTCCAACGAAATCGAAGAAAAATCTAAGGATATTGAAGAAAATCGAAGAAAATGTAAGAAAAATCGTTGAAAATCGAAGGAAATCGTAGTTAATTGAAGGTAATCGAAGGATATCGAAACATATCGATAGATATCGAAGGAACTCGAAGAAAATCCAACGAAATCAAAGAAAATTGAAGAAAAATCTAAGGAAATCTTAGGTAATTCAACAAAATTCCAGGATATCGAAGGAAATCCATGGAAATTGAAGGTATTCGAAGGAAATCCAACGAAATCGAAGGAAATCGATTAAAAATCGAAGAATATTAAAGGAAATCATAGGTAATCGAAGGAAATCAATGGAAATCAATGGAAATCGAAGAAAACTCGAGGGATATTGAAGGAAATCGAAGACAAATCGAAGAAAATCAAAGGTAATTTAATTTATCGAAGGATATCGAAGGAAATCGAGGAACATCCAAGGAAATTGTAGAAAATTAAGTAAAATCAAAAGAAATCAAAGGAAATGTAATGAAGTCGAAGGAAATAAAAGTAAATCGAAGGAAATCGAAGGAATTCAAAGGAAATTCACGGAAATCCAAGAAAATATTAAAGGAATCGAAGGAATTGAGAGATATCGAAAAAAAAATCAAGAGAAATCAAAGGAAATCCAAGAAAATCAAATAAAATAAACAAGAAAATAATAAAAATAATAGTTTCTAGCTTTCACTCACCATTCCTCCCTGGGCTCCGACGCCGGGCGACATGTTGGGCGGCAGGCTCTGGAGCATCATGGCGTTCTGCATATTGGGCATCCGTTGGTGGGGTCCAGGACCTGGTCCTCCGGGGCCGCCCTGCTGCTGCTGCATCAGATTCACCTGTTGCTGCTGGTTGGGATTCATCTGCTGCGGACCGCCGCTGCCCTGCTGGCTCATCATATGCTGCATCTGCTGCTGCTGCATCACCTGTTGCTGCTGCTGCTGCTGCTGTTGTTGCTGCTGCTGCGGATTCTGTGGTCCATTGCCGGCCTGCTGCTGCTGCTGCTGCGCCAGTGGTCCACCGCCGCCGGGGCCAGGCGCTCCTCCGCCCGCCGCCGCCGCATTGATCTGCGACTGGTGACTCTGCTGGCGCTGCTTGATGATGGCCGCCATTATCTGCGGATTCTGCTTGAGGATGGTGAGTATGTGCTGGTTACTCTCGTTGGTGGGGTTGTTCTTGATCTTCTGCATGATCTGGGCCAACTGCTGCGTGTTTAGGCCGCCGGTCTGGCCGCCTCCGCCGCCGCCACCACCTCCGGCGCCGGGTGGCGGTCGAACTCCGCCCGCAGCGCCGGCCATCGGTGGTCCGCCCATGCCGCCCATGCCCATGCCTCCGTGCTGGCCGCCGACGGTCATCTGGCCACCGCCCAGCTGGTTGGGTCCTCCCAGGCCCATCATTTGCTGCTGCTGTTGCTGCTGCTGGAGCATGTTCGGCTGCATCAGCTGGGCGGGCTGTCGCATTCCCGTCGCATTGTTCGCATAGCGCGCCTGGGGATTGCCTCCGCCCGGATTGCCTCCGCCGACGCCGCCGCCTCCGCCGCCCCACTGATCCATGGAGAGCAGGTTGTTGGCATTCAGCACGTTGCCGCAGTTTCCGGCGCCGGGCACGCCGCCCGGGCCGCCTGGTCCTCCAGCGGGATTGCCACCGGGTCCGAGTTGGCCTACATTGACGCCGCCAACACCACCGCCAACGCCACCAACGCCGCCAACTCCAACACCACCGACACCGACGCCGACGCCCATGCCTCCCAGCTGATTCACATTGGGATTGGGGCCAGCGCCGCCCATCTGGCGATTCATTCCGGGCGGCGCCATGGGCACACCCTTGCCGAAGCCACCTCCGTGGGACACCTGCTGGCGGGCCGCTTCCTCCTGGACTTGCTTCACCACCTGCAGGACATTCGGCGAGGGCGAGTGACCACCGCCGGGCTTCATGCCTATGCCTGCTTGATGGGGATGTGGCGAGGTCATGCCGCCCATGCCGCCGCCACCGGCACTTCCGGCGCCACCCGAAACCGGTGACGGCACAGTGACCGTGGAGGGCGACATGCCGCCTGCTCCTGGGGTCATTATACCCGCCTGGCCGGGCATCACCTGCTGGCTAACCGCCACGCCGGACATGCCCACAACGGGCACTCCGCCGGATACCACGGCCGGGCCGCTGACAGCAGCGGGTCCGGGTAAGGCAGCCGGAGCAGCTGTCCGGGACATGAGAGCCACACGACGCCGCAGTAACTGTTGCTGTTGGAGTCTGAAAATGAGAGGGAATGGGAGCAATAAGTAAAGTTTTATTAAGACAACGTACAGACAACGAGTAACAAGAAAGTAACGAGTAACAAGTAATTAGGAAGTAACGAATAACGAATAACTAGTAAGTAACGAGTATATCTCGCTCACGCGCACACCCCTCACTAATCTTAGTAAAGAAATTAGAAAATAACTGTTATGAAAACATCCGAGATGAAAGGATATCCTAGTCACAGTTGACTTTTAACTAAATGTCCCATACAAAGCGGTAAATATAAGTTGAAAATTTAAAAACGTTATCAATTTAACGAGTAACGAATAAGTAACGTGTAACATAGTAGTAAGAATAATTAAAGTGTCACCAGGACATCAGACAGGAAACGAGTAAAAAATAAGAAACAATTAACTAGTAAGCAACGACTAACTAGTAAGCAACAAGTAACTCATAAGCAACAAATAAAACCAAATTTGGTAAATAAATTTAAAAATGACAGTTATGAAAACATCTGTGATGAAAGGATATCCTAGAGGCTTTTCATATATTAAGTAATAATAACACAGGGGAAAGCAGAGCAATTATTTGGAGAGTGGGGGACAATAATTTCATTTTGTGTTTAAATATATTAGATCTAAACGCTTAATTTACAAAATTAAATGTCGTTAATACAATTGACATTATATTAAAAAGATATATATGTGTATTGCATATTCTTTAGAACTTTTTTTTAATGATTACGTCATCAGAGAGAAGAGATTACTCCTATTTAAATATGGGAAGGGATCTACAACGATTACTCTTGATGACATAAGGAGGAAATGGTTTAAAAAATCATAAAAAAAACGTAACTAAGTAATATATACAGACAGCCCCCTAGTCACAGTTGACTTTGAAACCGAATAGCCGATAAAAATCTTCACATATGCCAGCACATTGCCTAGCGAGCGCTTCGACAATTAAGGGATCCACCACCAATCGAATGCTTTTAATTTACCATTATTAAATAACAATCCAACACAAAAACAAAAACAAATACAAAAACAAATAAACCGGAAATTTAAGCAAAAATAAAACTCACTTCTGCTGAAGTTGCTGTTGCTTGAGCTTGTGCTTGATGTTCGGGCAGAAGGGCACGGGGCACTTCTGCTCCTGGCAATGCTTCGCATGGTAGCAGCACAGGGCGATGAGCTGCTTGCAAATGGGGCATCCTCCGTTGGTCTTTCTCTTGCAGTTCTTTGTGTGCTGGACGACACGCTTCATCTTCTGGCACGAAGGCAGGCGACAGTTGGCGTCGCGACACTGGCAGGCGTGCACCAGCGATTGGATGCAACGCTGGATGGACTGCTTGCGGGCCTCCTGAGGATTGGCCTGCTTGTGGTCGGCCGGCGCTGAGCCATCGTCTATGTCGAAGCCAAGCTTCTCCATCTTGTGCGGATGTCCGACCTTCTCCTTGCATACGATGCACAGATCAAAGTCCTACGCGGCGGAGGGAGGGCGTAAAGAAATGGCAAGTTCAAGGAAATGTATACATATAACACCACGAAAGGTTTCCCCTCCAAGATAAATAATATAAGAAACAAAAACAAATCAATACTCACATCACAGACGGTGCAATGGTAACGCGTTTCCACCGCCGTCTTGCAGTTGTTGCAGGTGTATACGAACTTATCCTGACCCTGATTATGCAGCTCATACAACATGGACAGCGTGGAGAACTGCGCCCGCCGCAGCGACGAGAACTCAAAGTGCTTGTCGCGGGCGAGCGTGAGGAAGGCATCGCGTCCGTCCATCAGGTCACAGGTGAGCAGTGGATCGGGATCTTGTATGGGCTGCGAGAGAGAGAGAGAGGAATCCGGGTTCCAATTTAGTTATAATATTCATAGCTTTCCCTACTAATTTCAATAGTTAAAGATCGCATAGATTTTCGTGGCATAGCGACATAAGTTCGCCGACATAATCTCGTCTATTACATAGTTCAAACAAGATTATGTGGTTTTTTCTTGCAAGTTTATGACGTTTAACAATAACATAACAATTTTTTGAAAAGGACATAAGTCCGCCGTCAAAAAAACGACTTAAACACAAGCGAAATGATTTTTTTTCTGAAAGCTATTGGAAGATCACTTGCTAAATTTACAAATTCTTATAAATAAACGCACAAAATAAAAATAATATTAGTGTCAACACAAAGTGGAAGCGTCAAGTAAGAATAATAATTTCTAATTTTAATGTTTTATCGTTGAAGAGATAGGAATTTGGACAGACCTTTGCCAAATTAGGCTCAATTTAAACAATTGGCGCCTGCTAATGTTAAGGAACTAACTGTAACAGCTGTTATTTGCAGACTAGACTGTTAATTTAACATTTGTGGAATGCCACACAACAGTTTGATCAATTTTTAATCGATTAAAATTAAAATATACTTTAAAATAAAACATTTTTTCAAAGAAATTGGTCAAAATCAATCAAAATCCCTATAGTGCGCTATATAAAGAGCGCTCTCGCTGGCTCTCTGGCAAATGAGCCTGGACCCAGCGCTGGGTCCATAAATAAAGTGTAAATAAAGCCTAAATAAAGCCTCTTTGATGTGACTCACCGCTAAGCTCGCTGCCGACTGCGCCGAGTGCAGCCGAATGACGAAGAAGACCTCCTTGTGCTTCTCCATGGTGGCATATATCTTGGCGGAGAGATCGTTGCCCGATTGATGCTCATTGGACTTTTTGCTATTCTTTCGCTGAGCCGCCTTCGATTTGTTGGACTTCTTGGCCTTCTTCTGACCCTTCTTCTTGCCGTCGCCGCTCACCTCGTTGTCCTCGATGGAGAAGAGCTGTTGGTGTTTGGGGTGAGAAGAGAGATTATTTCTGAATGGTGAGCTCGAGTGGCTTGACACCAACACTTACATTCGCCGCAGCCGCTGCCTCGGCGGCCTCTGCCTGCTTGCGCTTCTCCTCCTCCTCCTGGTCCAGCTCCTTGATGCTCTCCTCGAGCACATTCGGCCAGAAGTCGCCCTCGAAGTAGGGCAGCTCGGCGGCAGAGCCCAGCTTGTCCTCCATCGCCTGTTTCAGAATGTCCTTGTAGTCCTGTATGATCCGTTCGATCATGCCCTTGTCGAGCATCTTCTTATACCACTCCTGCAGGCGCTTGGGCTTGGGGATCTTCTGGTCCGTGGGGTGACAGTGGAAGATGTAGTCATCGCCCTCGGAGGGCGGACAGGCCCAGATGTGGGCCATAGTGTAGCCCAGCTGCTTGACGTAGTCCATGTAACCGAGCAGGATTTCATGATACACAGCCGTTCGGTATTGGCGTGGTCGGAAGAAGTGGACCGAGTCCAGATACGCGATATACACACGCCTCGTGTTCGGCGCCGGGCACTCGGAGCCATACTCCTGGACATGCATGCCAAAGAAGCACACATCGATGCCGTCGACCTCCTCGAAGGCGAACAGAGCCTTGGCCCGATACGGGAACTCCTGCATCATCTCACCGGACTCCACGAAGCGCCGCCGCATACCCGGCTTCACCTCCACGCACTTGTCTGATGAGCTGACCACACGGATGTGCACTTCGCCCGCGCCGGCCTCCTTCTTCTTCAGGAAATTGTTCACCCGCGTCTCAATGTACACGCCCAGCTTGGTGGTGGGCAGGCGCTTGGCATTGAACTTGTTCTCCTTCCGCTTCGAGTTCTTCTTCTTGAGGCAATTGTCGCAGACGAAGCCACCGGGCCAGATGGAGTCCAGCCAAAGTACACAGATCTGGTGCTGCTTGCGTCCGCACTCCTGGCAATCGACGAACGGCTCCAGCTCCAGGTGATCGTTCTTCATCTCCTTGAACTGGTCCTTCTTGATTTGGCTGTATATTTTACATGGGTTATATGTGGGTTTAGTTTTTGATTCTTTTTCAAGGGTTTCGGTGCTTAATTAGAGTGGAAAATAATTATGTTATTTACTGGAGATTTATCTAAGTGTACGCTTGAGCTTAATTGGAGATTTTCTTTGTTTTAGGGCTTCTTTTTTACTATTTACTGTTTGTTATCATACTACGCTATGGAATACGTGTATTCTCGAATAGGCGTATTCTTCAGTACGTGAATTCTTGAATGCGTTTATTTTTGAATACGTGAATTTAAATTCTTGAATAACGTATCTTCTTAAATACGTGAATCTTAGAATATGTGTATTCTTGAATACGTTTATGCTTCAACATATTTATTTTTGAATATAGGAATTCTTGAAAATGTGTATTCATGAATACGTGAATTTTTGAATACATTTTTTCTTGAATATGTGTATTCTTAAATGCTTGTATTCTTGAATACATTTATTCATTAATACGTGAATTCTTAAACACATTTTTTCTTCAATACGTGAATTCATGAAGACATGTTTTCTTGAATACGTATTTTCTTGAGTACGTGTATTCTTGAATACGTGAAATTAAAATAGTACCCTATTTGTGCTACAAACACTCAGTCATGCATTTGCTATTACCAGAAATGCCAGATCTGTTAAACTAGTAGAGTTAACTGTTAATTAAACAGAGTTTAGCTGGTAACACCACACCATTTCATGTCCTAAGACCCAAAAGACATGATTATGGTGTTTATGTACACATGGTTTTAACCGAATTCATGCCTAACAGAAGCCCAATAATAGTAATAGTTTGTTAGTATTATAACCTACCTAACAGAAACCCAATAATAGTAATAGTGTGTTAGTATCATAGTTATAATCGCTTAGTTCACTTGAGTTTTGCCAAGAATACTGAAGATATTTTAAGGAAAGAAATAGTTTTTATACAACAACTCTCTAATATTAGTGAAATATTAAATATGATTATGATTATTATTGACTTATTATTGACACATATTTTTTTCGTTCTAACTACTAAAGTCTTGCCAAGATCAGTGATAAAAAATTCAATGAATATTGACAGAATATCCTCCTATCCTTCGCCTCAGAGGCGAGACTCTCTTTCATATTAATAATATTATATCTTCATATACTCAGCATCAGCGGAACTGTTTCAAGTGCTGGGGCGAGGCTGTTCTTCATATCGAAAGTATATATCTAGGGATAAATATAAGTTAATACTCACGTTTGCGACTGCAGTGGATCGTCGCCCAGTGTGACCGTATCGCCCTGGATGTCGTTAAAGCACTTTTGGCAGTAGGTGTATCTATTTGAGGCGACACCGTATTCCTTTAGACTGTTGTTTATTGTTTGATCGTTTTGATTGTTTAATTGTTTTTTTTTTTTTGTTTTTTTGATTTTTGTTTGTTTTTGTTTTTTGGTTTTTGGATTTTGGTTTTTGATTGATGTCGAGATTGAGTGATGTGTGGACGAAATTTGAAGATGGCAGCCAAAGGGGAGCACAACAACACAGGCGTGTGTGTATGGTTGGTTGATTGGTTGGTTGGTTGAGTATGTGGCGTGGTGTACAGGTGGTGTGCGTGCAAGCGAGATGGTTATATGCATTGGTCAGTTGTGTGTGTGTGTGTGTTGTTTGTGATTATTTTTTTTGTTTGTTTTTTTAAGTTTTTGTTTTTGTCAATTTTTCATTTTACGCACACACACACACAGAGACACAGAGAGAGAGAGGAGAGAGAGAGATGATACACACACATACATATTTTGATAAAGACACGCAATAAATACAGTTATGAGGCGACACAGGTTAACGGGTATTATTATTATTATTATTATTATAATTATTATTATTATTTTTTGTTTTTTTTTTTTCATTTTTTTTTATTTTGATTTTGATTTTTTGTTTTTTTTTATTTTATTGCAGGTTGGGGAAAGTAAGTTAACGAAAAACATCAACAAAAAAAGTAGAAGAAAAAGGAAGAGAAACAAAAAGTGATTTAATTTGCATTAGAATTTTGTTTTCACATTAATACAACAATTAAGAGGGTAAAGAATTTATTTATATTTGGTCTAAATATTCCAGTAACATGTAATAATCACCGTGGAATTACACTCAAAGCTTTAAATAAGAACCAGACGGGGGTAAGTTCGCCGAGTTGCCTGTCATATTGAACTAGTTTTATCTTGATAATGTTTTTGCTTTATTTAACAACTGAAAACTATTAAAACTGATCTTAAATTGCAGTTAGAGCTTCCTAGGACATTTTATACTTATTTTTCTGGCTTTTTTATTAAACCAAATGATACAAGATCAAGGATCTTTTAATTAGCTCTTACATAAATATATTTTATATCAAGCCAGTGATATATTTTAATTCGAATAAATGTCTAGTAACAAAAATAAACTAGTTTTTAGTTTATATACAAAATAAGTTATAAATATTGATTTTTATCTTCTTTCTAATTTATTGATCAATAAAAAACTGGAATATTTAGACACAAAATATGCATACGAGATCTGTTCGAAATTTAATTATATTTACAAGCAAATAATTACTATGGAAATTGTAAAGAACAGATCCCGGATTTATACACCATCCTCCGTATATAAATATATGTACATATATGTACATATATGTATATATATTTATGGAATGGTGTAACGCGATGTGGTTAACGTTTTTCGGTTCGTTTTGTTTGGTTTTCTGGCTACTCGAAAAATGTGGAATGTTAGACACGGACTTGGCCTGGATTCTGTCTGGGGGATTTGTCGGGTCGGACTGAGTCCGAATATATTCAATGATCATGATGGATCGGTGGATGCATCAAGCGCTAGAGCGTAAGCGGCGGATATTACAGGATATATAGAGTATATTGGGTACATTGGAGGATACTGGGGATATTGTGTGCGTGTGTCGGTTGTGTTAAATACTTTTCGATCTCCCTTGTGCAATGTGCAACATTAAGGCTTCTCTATGTACACAGCAAAACATCAAGGATAACACACAGAAACACACATTAAACACAGAGAGAAAGAGAGAGACACACAGAGCAAGAGAAAGGGAGAGGAAGAGAGAGAGCGAGCAAGGATCGGGATCAGGGAATTTGGGAACGGAAGCCAACGGAATTAGTGCTTAAAAACGGACAGTTTATAGCTTTGGCAAGCTGAAAGCAGGCATCGGACATAGTCAGAGGATCTGCTTCGGTTTGGTTCTCCATCCTAGAGCCTAGCTCTCTGGACATGGAACCGAAGCCTGTGCTTATCCTGTGCTGATCCCAAGGACTCTCGCCGAATGGCAACATTTATAAACGAGAGATAGCAAGCGATTTATCTTCTAAATTACATTTCACATCGAACAGAGAAACAGAAACGAAACGGAAACGGGAACAAAAACAGTGTCCACGTGAGCCAAGCAAAGATCGGAGCATATCCGCATGGAGTAGCCACACACACACACACACACACATAAAACATACCTGTTCTGGTAGCTATAGTACTTGGCATCCCGCGGAATCGTGCACAGCTGCTTGCCATAGCAGCACAGCACCTGGGGATTGAAGGTGTACTTCCGGCCGCAGCAATAGCCCAGGGCCTGCATCACCGGATCGATCTCCGCCTCAAATACCTCGGATAGCTGGAAGGATAGCAGAAGATCCAGAAGAGAGTTAAGTCTTAGCACTAAAGGTTACTCATTTATCCGTTGAACCCACCTTCGTGCAGTAGCGATACACGCGCGACGTCTTGCGGTTATACAGCCAGGCGTTGTCGAACATCAGCCACACATCGTCCACATACTCCCAGGGATCACTGTATTTGCCATTCTGGATGTTGGTCCGTATGGTGCCCAGATCCATGGGCTTCTTTACGATCTCAAAGTAATCGGGAATGCCCAGGGCCTGGGGATCGACGGGATAGCGAAAGGGCACGGATTCGGGCTCCTGACGGAACAGCTTCTCCAGTGTGGGCAGCAGAGCTGTGCGCAGCTCTTCGGGATTAAATTCTGCAGGAGGAAAGGGAAGAAGCATGAGGATTATAAAAGGCATAACGACATAAACTCGCCCAGTACAAAACCCTATCGATAATAAGTTTTTTTTTTTCTTTTTCCAGGTTTCTGATATTTTAAAACGACATAAAATCGCGCGACGAAGGTTTTCCGGCAGCGAGTTTATGTAGCTTTAAAGCGACATAAGTCCGCCGTAAAAAAAAAACGACATAAACTCGCCCAAAATAATATCATCTAGAAATTAACTATTTAAATGGGGATAATGGATTTTAGGGCAGCGAATATATATATAATCTTTACAAAAAAAAAGGACAAGTTCGCCATAAAATAAAAACGACATAAACTCGCCCTAAAATTATGGCTATTTTAAGAGGAAAAAACTATAGATTTAAAGCGGATAATCTTGCACTTACGGCATTTCTTCTTCTTATCCCCCGCTGTCGGCGCAATGGGTTCCGGAACAAGCGGCTTCGTCTCCGTCTTGGGCTTGATATCCACAGCACTGCCCGCCGCACCGCCACCTCCTCCTCCGCCATCGTGCGCTCCATTGATATTATCCTTGCCGCCACCAATGCCACTGCCGCCGCTCCCATCACCGCCCGCACCATCGTGATGGGCACCAGCTGTCGAGCCACCCGCCTCATCCACATCCATGGCCTCCGTCTTGATCTTAACCTCACCATCGGCACCATCCTCCGTCTTGATCTCCATTTTGATCATGCTGGTCCCATCGTTATTCACATTCTTGCCCTTGCCGCCACCCGTGGAGCAGTCCATTTGGGAGCTGTCGTTGTTGCCACCGCAGCTGTCGTCCATAAACTCCTTCTTGATGTCGTCGTCCTGCTTGATCGAGTCCAACTTGCCCTTGGAGGCCATGCCGCCAGCGTTGCCGCTGCCACCGCTGCCATTGGTGTTCTCATTGGAGGGTGAGGGCGTGTCCTCGTCGTTGTCCCGGGCCGCAGCCTCCAGGGCGGCCATCTGGGAGGAGAGGCTGCTGGAGCTGCTCATCATGCGACTGCTGGCGGACATGGATGTGGTCGTGGTGGCCGTTGTCGTTCCTCCTCCGCCTCCACCGCCGCCGCCTCCTCCTGACATCAGGAGCAGGGGATTGCTGGCGGGTGTCGTGGAGCCTCCACTGCCGCCGCCGCCGCCGCTGTTGCTGGAAGCCATTGTAGCGGAGGTGGGCGTGGACACTGAGGAGGAGGCACAGCTAAGCGGTGTACCCGAACCCGCCGACGATGTCGATGTGGTTGTCGTAGCTCCCGCTGCCGTCGCTCCGGTGGTGGTGCTGCTGCTGCCGCTACTAGTAGCCGCCGCCGCAGCTGCCGCCGCCGCTGATGCCGCTGGCGTGCTGCTCGCCGCTAATCCGGAAGCACTGGTCGCCGGCACTGGCGAGGCGGGTATGTAGGGAGGTGTGGACGCACGATTGCTGAGCGGCTGCTGCATCAGGCTGCTCACCGAGGGCGGGTTGTTGTTGGCACTACTGCTGCTGTTGTTGTTGTTATTGTTGTTATTGGAGGGCGTGCCAATCGAGGGGCCATTGGAGAGGAAACCTGGCGAAGGGCTTGGAGCTGAAACCGTAACATTGGAGGCGGATCCTCCCGTTCCCGCTGCTCCAGCCCCCGCATTCAAAGCCTCCAGGCTGGTGGGCGTGGGCGGCATGTTGTTCATAACGCTGCCAGGCTTCTGTTGCTGCTGCTGCTGCTGTTGCTGCTGCTGCGGTTGCTGTTGCATTGGCGAACTGAAGCTGTTGCCGCCTTGTGTCTGCTGCAGGGGTGTGGCATTGCTGAAGGGCGACTGCGGCAGCAGCATTCCTTGCTGTTGCTGCTGCTGCTGCTGCGCCGCCTGCTGCTGTTGGTGGAGGTGTCGCTGCTTCATCATTTCGCTCAGCTGAGGATTGGCTCCCGTGCCACCGTTGGCATTGATGAACTGCTGCTGCTGCTGCTGACCCGGCACTGGACTGGTGAGCACATTGGTCGTCTGATACGGCGATAGCGCCGGATTGACCACCATGCCGCCGGGACTTGGTCCGGGCGGACCCACCAGCATATTGCCAGCTCCGGAGCCGGGCGGTTGCTGCTGCTGCTGCTGCGGCTGCTGCTGCTGCTGTTGCGGGAACTGCATGCGCTGCTGCTGCTGCAGGGTGAGCATGTTGCCGCCGGGCGAGTGACTGCGCATGGTCACCATGTTATTGGTGACGCCCACGCCCACACCCACGCCGACGCCCATGCCCACTGCGGACTGCTGGCCCACCATGCCGGGTGGACCCTGTGGACGCAACTGCTGCGGCGGCATTACGCCGCCCATGGGACTGATGATGGGACGGACGCCCGCCTGGACGGGCTGCTGCTGCTGCTGGCCAGGCTGCTGTTGCTGCTGCTGCGATAGGACACCCACGGCGCCGCTGCCACCACCGCCGGCTGCAGAACCACCACCGGTCGCTCCTGCCGCTCCCGGATTCGCCACGCCCTGCTGCTGCATGAGCATCTGCTGGTGCTGCTCCTTGCGCTTCAGCCGCTTCTCCTCCAGCTCCTTCTGGATCTTGTAGATCTTCTCCGCCAGCAGGTGGTAGTACTCTGACCTGGACTTGGCCATCTCGTACATGTCCTTCTCCACCTTTTCCGCATAGGAGACGAGGTTGTGCATCCGCTTGTCCTGCATGGTGGTGGGATCCGAGGTGGGGAAGATGGCTTGCACTAGCTTGTGGACGAGGTGGTTGCGCAAATCGGCCGTGACCAGGTCGCGCCAGTCCTTCTCGCTGTCGCCGGGAGCGCCAGAGCCTCCGCCGCCGCCACCGCCACTGCTACCTCCGCTGCCAGCGACGACTCCTCCGCCGCCGCCGGGTCCCGCTCCTGCATTCTGGTTGGGATTGCTCGCGTTGCCACTGCCCGTGGTATCCGCTGGCATTAGGACACTGGAACCGGTCGCCACCACCTGACCGCCACTCGCACCACCAGCACCCGCTCCTGCTGCACCGCCTCCTGCGCCGCCCACAACATGGCTCTGCGGATGCACCTGGGCCACCTTCAGCTGCTGCTTGTCATTGGCCCCACCAGCGCCGCCGCCGCCCGCGCCCGCTGCTGCTCCACCGAAGTTGGCATTGCCAAAGCCGCCGACATTGACGGAGAGTGGTGCTGGAATGTTGCCACCCAGCTGGGCGGGATTGGGTTGCTGCTGCTGCTGTTGCTCCACCATGTTGGGCAGGCCGCCGCGTCTTCGATTCTGGCCCTGCTGCTGTTGTTGCTGCTGTTGTTGCTGGAGCATCTGCTGCTGCTGCTGCTGTTGCTGCTGCTGCAGGCTGTTGACATCGTTGGGCAGGACATTGGGTCCACTGGGCCCAGGACCGGGTCCGAGCACCCGAACAGCCGGCGGAGCACCCTGCATGCGGATGCCTGGTGGCAATCCCTGCTGCTGCTGCTGCTGTTGCTGCATTCCGCCGGCTGTTACGGGCGACAGACCCACCTGACCCATGCCATCGAAGCGACGGAGCTCCTGCTGCTGCTGCTGGACCTGTTGTTGGTGCACCTGCTGCTGCTGCTGCTGCTGCTGGGCCAATTGCTGGGCCATATCTGCTGGTGTCTTTGGTCCGCCCGGTGTTCCGCCTGCTCCTTGCTGCTGCGGCAGAACTATCGCTGTGTTCTGGCCACCGCCGGGCGCCACCTGCTGCTGCTGTTGCTTGCCATCCACAACCAGACCGGCGAGATTTGGTTGCTGTTGCTGTTGCTGCTGCTGTAGATTGCCGCCTGCTCCACCGGCAGCTCCTACGCCGACGCCGACGCCAACGCCAACGCCGCCAACACCACCACCGGCGCCTGGCGCTGCTCCAGCATTATTCCCACCTGCCCCGCCACCCGGCGGCACGTTGGTATTCTGAAAGACCGAATGATTCTGTCTGAAGGGATAGCATATGATGCAGGCACTGTTGGTGCAGGTCTTGTAGTGCAACAGGATCTGCCGAGAGGAGGCGCAGTGTTGCATGGTGCAATCCTTGCTCTGCTTGCATGTACCCATGTGGGCCAGCACGGATTTCATGGCCTTGCAATAGTTGACGTTGCACACTTCTCGGTTCGGATTCAGATTCTCTCGCCGGTTGCATTTGTGCGCATGGAGCAGCAGCATCAGCTGCTGCTGTATCTGGCGCTTGCGATCGTCGGGGACATCGCGACTGGCCCCGCCACCGGGGCCACCTGCTACGCCTGCGCCTCCTGCTCCCACCACACCAGCAACTGCTGGCCCACCAGCACCGGCTCCGGATCCGGCGCCCGCCACAACACCAGCTCCGCCCAGTCCAACATTTACACCGACGCCCTGCTGCTGTTGCTGCTGCTGCTGCTGCTGCTGTTGCTGCTGCTGCGACGTGCCTGGCTGCTGCTGCTGTTGCTGCTGCTGCTGGCCGGGATGACCGAGGAGCTGATTCGGTTGTGGAGGGCGCGGTCCCATGGGCCCAGTCTGCTGTTGTGCCAACATTTGTTGCTGCTGAGGATTACCACCAACTAGTTGCCCAGCGGGCACGGACCCATCACCGCCGAGCGTGGACATTGGCACCACGGTGCCCACAGGACGATTGCCCTGCGGCATTCCAGGTCCGACGCCGCCCCGCTGGGCCATCTGCTGAGCAAGGAGTTGTTGCTGTTGCTGCTGCTGCTGTTGCTGCTGTTGCTGGGGATTGTTGCCGCCGCCAGGACCACCATACTGGCTCACTCCGTAGGGCAGGCTATTGAGTTGACCTGTGGCAAGTAGACCAGGAAGGGAATAACCATTAATACCCACTCTTAGGGTGGAACTTGCTGCATTTAACAAACCCATTTGCATATTGGGATTCTGCATGCGTGGCCCTCCGCCTCCGGGTCCGTTTCCTGGTCCTCCAGCTCCGCCCGCAGCGCCCATCAGATGCGGCCCACGAAGCATATGCTGCTGCCCCACCATGCGGCCCATCATCGGTCCGTTCTGCATGTGCATTCCTTGGTTTGGGGTCACGCCGCCCGCTCCGCCGCCTGCTCCGACGCCGCCGGGTCCTGTTCCTGGCCCACCAGGTCCTGGCACGGACACTGCATTGATCATACCGCCGCCACCGCCGCCGCCGCCGGGCTGCTGCTGCTTCAGTTGATTGATCATGCCGCCCATGCCGCTGCCCACGCTATTGGTCAGCACCATGTTGCCCAGATTGCCCTGGGCGATGGTGTTCATGCCTAAAGGAGATGGGGGGAAAGGAAGATATGGGTTAAAAGGTTAAGGTACACTCCTTTCATCGGCTTTCGCTCCTTCCGGACACTCACCTGGTATGGCATTCATGCCATTGTTGCCATTATTCGATATGGACATGGGCATCGAGTTGACCATGCCCATCTGTGTGCCCACCACCTGCTGCATGCCGCCCTGATTGGGCGACTGCAGGTTGGGTGACTTGCTGCCCAGCTGCTGCATTCCGGGCACCACCATGGCGCCCTTTTGGCCCTGCTGCTGCTGCTGCTGTTGCTGTTGCTGCTGGAGCAGGTGCTGCAGCTGGTGATGCTGCATCTGACGCAATTGACTGCCAGCATTGCCCGCTCCAGAGCCATTGCCGCTTCCATCGTCGCCGCCTGTTCCGGAGCCACCGCCGCCGCCGCCGGCTCCGTTCATTTGGGAAGGCACAACGCCGACGCCGACGCCAACAACACCGACGCCCATACCGCCGACTCCAACACCAACATTAACGCCACCGGGCCCAGAGCCCGGTCCTGGTCCTTGTGCTGGTGGTTTATTGGGTCCGCCGCCAGCATTAGGGCCGGCGGAGGAGTTTGTGGTAACGCCAGAGGCGCCGCCGCCTCCACCGCCATTACCGCCACCGGTAAGCTGATCCGACCAGCCGCTGTTCGAGGACACCAGCTCATCGGGCAGGTTTTCCTCCAGAAAGAAGATTTCCTGCGCTGTGGGTGGGAGAGAGTGGGAGAGAGGTTTGGGAGAGGTTAGGCTGGGAAGTAAAGGCGGCAAGGAGGTTCTAAAGAGCTGGGTAGTTTCCTAATCTTTAAGCCTTTAGAGGAACTTAACTTTAACTAACTATTTTGGGGACTAAATGGGATTATTTAACATAACTTTAAATATAATTAAGGACCTCTTTCCTCGATGTACTTTAAAAATATAATAAAGGAAAGCCTTTTCTTTCCTTGTATAAATAGGCGCTAAAGTGCAGAGTTCGATCCGTAAGCGGAACTTCGCTGATGAGACCATTGGTTATGGTCGAAACAGACTGTACGAGAAGATGCCGCGCTTACAACGATCTGTGTGCTCGATCAAAAACAACATAGTGGTGTCTATAAAAAATTAGGCCGATCTTATGACCTCAAGTTCGCTAAACGCATTAGCTGGAAAGCCTTTTCTTTATAATAAATGCATAATTTAGCAACTATTTCGTGGTGGTTAGCTTCGCCCTATCCTATATCCTGGTTCTTCCTTTACCAAATATCAAAAGACAAGGCGGGGGACAAGAAGGAATTAAGCTAGGCTTCTTTGCTATACTTACTTGGATCCATTTTGACCCGCTTCTGAGGCGGTTCGTCTAAGTGATCGGCCATCATATAGAGTTAGTTTGCTGTTCGTTGTTGCTGCTCCTCCGCGGGGGCGCAGCAAGCCGAAACCGAAATTGTGAAGAGAGAAATAAAAAAAAAAGAACGTAGAATTCCGGCGCCGAAGAAAGGCAACGCACGCGCACTCCTTTCTTCTGGTTAATTCCTTCTCTTCTTTTGCTTTCTTAGCGTTTCTTTTTCTTTTGATTTCTTGATTCTTGGTCTTTTTTTTTTGCAGTTTAATTAGTTTATTTAGCTTTTTTCATGTGTAGAGTTTTCTTGTTTTTCTTCAGAGGTGTCTTCCCTTGTTTTATTTTTCTGAATTTAATTTCTTCTTTCTTTTTTTTGTTTGCTTTTGACAGTTGTTGCACACACAGAGGTGTTGTGTTGTCAAAAAAAAGGATTTTGGATATCGGTTGCTGTTTGGTGTGTTGTGTGTGTTTTTTTTGTTATTATTTTTTTTTTTTGATTAATCGAACACTTTTGCAACACACGGGAGGNATATAACACACACACACACACACACACACACACTCTCTTGCACACAACAAGCAGAAACACACACGCACGGAGAGAGTGGGACACACACAGTAGAAGAAGCACGCACACACTCTCTGGTTTAGGAGGCACTCAAATGGCGTGCACCAACACTACTGCTGCTGCTGCTGCTGCTGCTGGGATTGCGATTGCGTTTGGGAGGACGACTCCTTCTTCCTGGATTGGCTTCAATAGCTCGTATAGCCTTTGCCTCAGCTGGAGCTGGAGCTTCGACGAGGTAGCTGCTTCTGCTTGCGATTCCGATTCCGATTCCGATCCCGTAGCGGATCCCGCTGGCGCTGGCTCTTCTGCTGCTGCTGCTGCTGCTGATGCTACAGCTGTTTCTGGGCCGGTGGCCAGCAACGTGGGCGGTATCGGCGCTATCGTCACCGCGACGTCGCCCGGCGGACACCACCTTGTTGTTGCTGTCGTCCAAATCCAGGATACAGATCCTGGAGGACCACGCAACCACCAATGCCTACTCGTTGCGGCGCCGTTGAGATCGTTGTTATCGTTGTTGTTGTCGTCGTCGTCGTTGCTGCCGCCGCCGCCACCAGCCCGCACCAGGTGTTGTTCCTGCTGCTCCTGCTCCGGCTCGCGCTGATGCTCCTCCTGCTGATGCTCCTCCCGATTCTTGTTTGCTGGCTGCTGTTCCTGCTGCTCAAAGTGGGTGGTGGTGGTGGTGCTAGTGGTGGTAGTGGTGGTGCTGCTGCTGCTGTTGTTAATGCTGTTGCTGCCGCTGCTGCTGCTGCCGTTGTTGTTGCAATTGTTGTTGGTCGAACAGCAGCAGACACACGCGTGCATTTTGTGTTGTTGGGCCCCACACCAAAAGTTGACCTTGGCTGGGCGCTGCTTGTGGTGGTGTTGTTGTTGTTGTTAGTGTTCCTCCGCCCCCTTCTGCCGTCGTCGTTGTTGTTGTTGTTGTTTTTATTGTTGTTGCTTTTGTTTTATTGTTAATGCCGTTGCTAGTGGAAGATGATTTGTTGTTGCCGTTCTGTTGCTTTTGTTATTATTGTTGTTACTGTTGCTGTTGTTGTTGCTGTTAAGAACTTAACGGTTGTTGCTGCTGCTGGCTGATGCTGTTTTGCCTCTTCTTCTTCAACTTTTGCTTTGTCGCTCCTTTCTCGTTCTCTCTTGTTTCATTTTCTTTTTGTTTCTTGATTTTTGCGTTTGTTTTGCTTGCAAATTTGTTGTTTTTATTTCTTTTCTTTTTTTGGCGGCTTTTTTGTTTTGAATTTGATTTTATTATATTTTATTTTATTTTTTGTATGCGATTCTTTTAGTTATTTCATCTTATATTTGTATATAGATAATTTATATATTCTCTTACTGCACTTAATTCCGTTCGTTTAGTTTTGTTTTGGGTACAAAAAAGCAATTCACATGTTGGCTGTTGTTGTTTCTTTTTGTTTTTGTTACTGTTGCTGTTGTTGCTGTTGCTGCTGCTGCTGTTGTTGTTGCTGCTGCTGCTGCCGCCGTTTGCCGCTCTAACATTGCACATAAACTGTAGTAATACGAAGAAAAAAAAAACAACATAATATTAAAGCACTGCCGCCTATTAGAATTTTGCAAACAACAAAATCGCACAGGAAAAATATGCGTCGAAAGGCAGTATTTATTTATTTTTTTAGCCGCGCGCGAGTAGGAACGAAACGGGAAAAGGGAAACGGGCGAAAAAGGGAACATTGCGAGTGCGAGTGCGAGGCGAGGAGGAGAATTCTCTTGTCTTGTGTGTGCTTGCGCGCTCCTCTTCTTTTGCCGCTTGACGACCACTCGCTGGCTCGGGCTCAGCTCCCGCAGTGGGAGCGTGTATGAGTGCTGTGTTGTTGTTGTTCTTGTCTCGCAATTATTCGCCAAAACTCGCTACTTGGCTCAGACATGTGTGTGTCTGTGTGTCCGCCTCTCGCTCAATTGGCGCACACACGAAAAGGAAAATAATAAAACCAATTTTGCCGCCAGGCCCACAAAACAAGTGCCGTGAAATTAATTTTAAATTAACAGATTTACACGGAACAAAAAAAAACATTTTAAAAAAGCTTAAAAGAAAAAAAAAAATACCAAATTTAAATTGCATATAAAATATGGCTTATTGTGGGGAAACAAATGCCCAAAAATCTCAGTAGGAATGACAGGGAAAAATCCATATAAATCCCTGTGAATCGATTGGCGGTAAATAAAGATAGTTTTGGCAAAAAAAAGGTAGCCGTATTTTGGTTTTGCTTCCGCATTCAGAGCGGCCATCATATGAAATTCAATTTGTTGGGGCGGCGAGTGGCGAGTGGCACGCAAGCGGGACGGATATACTGGGGCTGCCCGACAAAAGCTTTCGTTCGCACACGCATACACTGACAAGCTCCACTGGCACACACACACACACACACACTGGCACAGGCGTTGGGGCGCGCGTACAGAAATTCTCCCAGAGACGACGTTTTCACCACACACACACACACACACTAACACGCATACGAGTACTCGGTACTCAGCCACACGTAGCGAGTTCGTGTGCCAGCACGAGCACGAGTTCGACAGAGAGAGCACGAGCGGAGCGCTCTCGCGGCGCGTGCACTAGTAGTGGTAGTAAGCGGCATTGGTGTGCATACACACACGACGGGTAAGCGGCAACGAGTGCGAGGAGCATTGGAAAAAGAAAGAAAACAGACGACAGAAATATATTCCATTTTTTTCTGTGTCCGCTCGCTCCTCCGCTCGTCGTTTTTCGTTTTTCGTTTTCTTCTTCACGTCGTATCAAAGTTTCTATTGCAGAAATTTTTTGTGTTGTGTCGCCAGCGTTTTGATTTTTCACAGCCGGCACAAAAATCGCATAATTTTTTCGAGAAAATGCGAAATTCGACAAAATGCCGAGGAAAATTTGAAAAAAATTTCGACCGAATTTCGGCCGGGAATAATTTTTGCTAAACTCAACCGTTTGCCACGCACCAAATTTTGTAATATTCTGCGAATTTTCGCCGAATTTCGAATTCGTACCATTGATTTTTCACATTTTCCGCCGATTTTTTAAAATTCCCACAAACTTTTTCGCACACTAAAACAAAAAAATTTCAGTCCGCTCACCGAGCCAAATGTTTTTGCTTTGAGCGCGGCTGCTTTTATACGGCAATACAACGGCTCACTTTCGAGTTTACGCTCCACGGCAGAAATCATGGGCTTAGTCATCAGTTTTGTTGGGGACGTTAAGCGTGTTCACAGACTCAGGTTAAAAGGAGACAGCAAGCGAATGACTTAACGAATATCGTTCTCATATGAGAGCAGCTCGCTCAAAATAGATATTGTTGTGCCATGCACATCGCTTTCCACTCTCGGAGCACTCTCTCCCCGCTCTCCGGCTCTGTTGAGCGGCTGCTATCACCTTAGTCACGCTGTTATCCATACAAATGCCGCTGTTAGCCCTCTGTTACACTGTTAACAAAGAGCGCTCCCACAATCGTTCTTTCGCTGTTCGCTCTCTCCGCCGCTCTCATATCTCGCCGTCTGCGTCGGTGTGGTAGCGCACCGTCCCTTTCGCACGGCCCAATGCGGCGAGTACGCTCACGCCACACACGCTCTCTGAGAGCGGCGCGAGTGCGCATACATATGGCGCGCCAGATAACGAAGTAACGAGAGGTGTCTAGAGATGAGCATTACTCACCACTAAAAATCCGCCAAATATTTGCTATTGCGGAAATCACGAAATTAGCATAGAATAATTTTACGTAAAGTAAAAGATTATTAAACAAAACTATACTGTACAGCCAATGACAATATAAGAGCTCGTAGAAAAATATACTAACAAAATGAGCAAAATAAGAGAAAAAAATTATGAAATAAATATAATTTGTAGAGTTTGTAAAACGTTATTTATTTTTGTTTTAAAGTTTTTTTTTTTAATAATAAAAGTAATATAAAAAACAACGAAACTACTAAAAATAAACAATTTCGAAAAATATTTTCATAATTGATATTTTCCCAAATATAATAGAAAATATAAATAAAAATAAATATTTTTACAGAGCGAAGCAAATATTTAAGTCACTGTATTTGGGCATCTCTAATGAGCGGGTTTTCTACTGTCGCCGTGAGAAAATGAGAGCGGAAGAAAGAAAACAGCGGCCACAGGACGCAACACTATCGTCGTCCTTGTCCGACGAACCGGTGGCCATGCAAACAACGCACAGAACAAATTAATTTCAAATTGTTCAAAAATGCCCCAATACGTCGCCTATCACCCAAATTTCTGACCAGAATAAACCTTTGGGACTATTCTATATTTTCTTCGAGCATAACCTTCGATTTTCGCGCGCTGAATCGATCGGCAGCGTATTTATTTACAATTTTTTTGTTATAGCGGCCGCCGTTGTTTGTTGCACATACACAGCGCACACACGCTTGCACTCTGACACACTGACGCACACACCGACACGTTGACACGGAATCGAACGGGATGGCTAGCTAACTGACTGGCATGGCCGGCACGCGTGCGAGCGGGACGGAGGCTGTGTCGCGGGCCACACTCCAGCGAGTCGCGTCAGCGAGTTGCGAGATTCAGAATTATGCCCGACTTTTTATTATTATTTAATTATTTTTCCCGGCCATTTGCAATCGGTGGCATTTTGTTTGCCGGCGCACGAAGCGCACAAAAACACACCTTTAGAGCACAAGCTTATCAATCACTGGCTGCGCCTCGCGTGTAAAGTTTGCGCCAATTTTCCCCCCTTTTCTCGTTTTCAGCCCAGCACCTCTTCTTGTAGCGAACATTCTTCGTCGGCAGTGTTGCCGCTTCAGCTAGTTTACAGCTGTTTGCAGCCAATTTCGATCCTAGCTATTTTTTTAGGCTCGATCGTTAATTATTATTTTTATTATGCTTCTTTCTCTCTTAAATTTTTGTTTTAATAATAAAATAGGAAAATTATACAAAGAAAATACTTATTAACTTCGATAAAAAATAAAAATTTGTATTCAATTCATACAAAATTATTAAAGATACATATTTTATATTTATTTTGAGTGTTAGCCAACGAGCAAAAATCAAAGAATAACTTTACAAATAATAAATATTCTTTGATTTTTATTTAAGGGGGTATTCGGTCTAGAATATTCAAAAAATCGATTTAATTTTTATTTTCAATGTTTAAGTATCCAAGAATACAAGAGGATTTTTCAAAATTTTAATTACGTTCGGAGATATAGGAGATAAACTGTCTCTCTCGGAACGATACTCCCGATTTCTCAGGTTTTACTGGACCGATTTACTTAAGTCTTCTTTATATTTATAAAAATTGAAAACAGTCAGAAAAAGTGTTCGAAAAAAATATTTCCTTCAAGCCTTCGCTTTTTTGTGAAGAATTTGCTTTCAAATTTTTCCGTGGTTACGACCATTGCGACATTATTATAGTTTTTAATTTGTTTCTGTTTCCTTGTGATGTTAACAAATAACTAATAAAAAAATGTATCGTAAATACGGTAAATGCTTTTTTTACGACATTTCAAAAATTACCTGAAATTCATACTTCTAGACCAGAATACCCCCTTCAAAATTAAACGATAACCTTTATTTTTGATTTTTATATAGATATCTGAAAATTCGAGTTATTTTTTAATTTTTTATAGTCTGAGTGTACACAATTCAAGATGGGATGGGCGTGTTTCCCTTTGTTATCAATATAAATGGGATTGTAAATTCGGCTAGATCAGCTTGGCTGGTGAGGCTGATCAAGAATATATAGTCAGTAATGATTCTTAAATTTAATTGCATTTTTATAGCTGTATTTTGTATTTGCATTATTATTACAATTTCTAACGCATAAATAACAATAGGTTTATAATTGTAAAATTTAAATCTATTAAATATATCTTAAAAAAACATAAATTAATAAGTAATTGTTGTTGATATTTTTCAAATACCCCGCAGTGCAGTGTGGTCAAGGGCCCTTCCGTTAGTAAAACTGGAAACTCGTAGGAAAAGCGAGCATTTTCCTCTTTTCCATTTCATCTGGTCACACCTTGGCCTTGCCAGACTGTGGAATGTTCAAGAACAGGCTTAGCTAAGTTTCTCACCACTGTAATTAAGCAGTGCAGCAAGCAGATCACGGCGTAGATAAGCAGTGGACCAAGCAGTTAACGTTATAGAAAAGCAGTTGAATCCGCAGATAAGCAGTGTACAAGCAATTAGGGAATTTCGTATAAGCAGTGTATTATCGTTGGCAGCTATCGATAATAATTAGAAAAATCCATGCATCTGGCAGCACCATGGACCAGGCAAGCTTCTTGTCTCTGCCAACAGGTGGCGACACAAATGAGGCGGGCTTGTGTTTAAAATTGATTTTTTGAACTTAACTTAAAAACAAATAAGAAAAGCTAACTTCGGGCGAAGCCGATGTTGATATACCCTTGCAGATATTTTGTTACTTATTAAACAAGATTTTGCTACTAAGAGCATAAATTACACGAAACACCCTGTTTTGCATATAAGTTTATATGGTAGCTATCGGATATAGTTGGCCGATTTTTATGAAAATTTTAACAAAGTGCTCTTATTATTTAAAGAGAGCATGTATAATGTATAATGTATGTAATTTTTAAAATGCATATGTAAAATATGAATTTAGACCGATCTTTCCTATGGATGCTATATGATATATTGGTCTGATTTCAATAATATTTCTAGGATGTGGCTGTATTCATATTATACGAGCACAAGTGAAGTTTAATTTAAATACCTTTTAAAAATAGCGAAAATATTCAAATTTTTCCCAATCGTTTGTATGGCAGCTATAGGATATAGTAGTGCGATTCCAACCCCTCCGTCATATATACTGCTTGCAAAAGACTATAAGACTATCCTGAAAGTTTCAGGCCGATAGCTCAGAAACTAAAAGACTAGTTTGCATATAAACCGACAGACAGACGGACAGACAGACAGACGGACATGGCTAGATCGACTCGG